>JAQQZR010000033.1:6229234-6243285 GCA_030068235.1 Notoglanidium macrostoma
CTGCAAAGAAAGAGCATTTGAACAAAGCACATTTTATATTTATACACACACACACACACACACACACACACACACACTCTCTCTCACTCTCTCTCTCACACACACACACACACACACTCACACTCTCTCTCTCTCTCTTACAATGTAGCATAGCCAATCAACCTACTGGCATGTTTTTTTGGAATGTGGGAGGAAACCGGAGAAATCTAGAGGGAACCCAGACAGACACAGTATAACATGCAGAACTCTGCACAGACAGTAATCCAAACTCAAGACCCTGGAGCTGTGACATTGGTACTCTATTGGTTTACATTACATAGAGATCTATTCAAGCCAAATGTCATTAACCATACAAGTATTGCAATAAAGCTGAGTGAGTTAAGCAAACAGAGAGAGAACAGCAGGAAAGCCGAGAACTTGATGGTTGTAAAGAGACTCAGTCTAAGCACCTGCATTTGGCTCAGTATTTAACAATCAAACACCTGGGCTGTATGAATATCTTCAGGGAGCAGGTAGAGATTGTAAATAGCATGTACACCCAAAGAAATGATTGTTCCATGAGAACACAGAGTCGAGAGGGCATTTTCTGTATCACTCCATTACAACTATTGAAAATCTCAATGCAGCTTAGTTCTGATTACTCAAAGATGGCTTCGGAAATAACAATAGTGGAACAAATTCAGTCCAAAGTCCAAATCCAATTAATTTGAGGATTTGTCGTAATATCTGCATTTAAATAAATAACCGGGACACCCTGAACCTGCATTCTTTTTTCTTTCTTCTTCTTTTGTGTCTTGTGTAAACCATTCTGCATTGCATTTTTGCAGTGAACCCGTATACAGAAGGTGTTTAAACTCATGTTGGAGATGTGTGTTGATGTTTGAATGCATGTAGAGTCATAGCGCTGGATCCCAGTCTCTTTTGTTACAGCTTCGCAAGAGATGGGCAAGTATCAACACATGACTGATCAACTCTCTCTCTCTCTCTCTCTCTCACTCTTATCCATTCTCTGACTTCCTTCACTTCACCACACCCTTTCTGGAGTTTTTTTTTTTTGCTTATTTTTGTGAAAGAGAGACTTCTACCCCAATTGAGCCATATTTCTACCAAAACCTCAGAGCATGCTTCACTGCCAAGCAGAAAGCTTGAAGTTCTGCCTGTTAACACTGAAGCATCTAAATCACTGTCTTTACTGCCTCAGGCAGGTAATTGTATACAGTTACAGATGCCTGCTCTATAATAATGAACTCTTTTGAAACAACAAAGAGGAAAATGTTCAGGTAAAGACAGTACTTTGGTTGACTTTTTTTTTCAAATCTTTGTCTTTATAAACACAAGACCATACATAAACAATTAGTCAGTGAAGAAAAGATCATTTTGGTCATAAAAGTCACCGAAATGACATACAATTCTCCAACCACAAAGCATTTTTAGGTCAAGAAAGGGTTAACAAGGTGAATCCTGTTGTTTCCTTTTCAGTAACATGATAGTTCATATCCCCTTGACAGACCGCGCTGTTCCTGTAAGAAATGTTTCTCCGAGGGGCGCGAGCGCACGTCAAGTATCATTTACAACAGCCCGCTGCCAGGTCACGGGGTCTTTCCCTCAACTCGTCACTGATTGGCCGAGCGTCTGATCCTATATGTAAATCAGCGCGCGGTGATTGGACGCAATGGCAGCAGGTTATGCAAATGAGCACCTGGTAGCGGTCTTTGGGAGAAGTGGGGACGGAAAGCCGGAGCGTCTGTTAGAGCCAGCGTTGACTACTCGGTTGAGAATTAACGTAAGAGAATACTTTGCGCGTGACTGTTGAAGTTGAATAACGGCGTTTGCTTTGCAAGTGTAACACAGGTGTTTAAATCTTTAGTGTTTAAAATCTTCTTTGCCCCTACACCAGGGAGAACTCGCACTGTTTTCAGTCGCGCGCGCGTGTGTGTTTGTGAAAGCGTTAGTGTTTCTGTTAATCCTGAGCAGAAATAAAAACCGTTGGATTTCTACCTGCACTGATACACTAATCTGAATAAAGACTCGGGTAAAAGCAGGACCAGCGGAAAACTTTGTCAAATCCGACAGCTTCTTCCTGCCTCTGCCTTTTAGGTAAGTAATGTGAACACAGGATAACTATTTTTATCCGCTCATGCAGACAGTCTGGTAGGCTAATGTGTGTAATTTGGGATTCTAAACTAACTTTATCAGACTTTCCACAGATATGGCCCTGATTTAGGATTCTGTTGTGGTGTTGAGCAGTTGTTGCCCCAACAGTTGAGTAAGAAGGAGGGTCTGTGATTTTTTTTTTTTTCCTTGTTTATGTTTTAAAGTTTGCGTTCTGTAACTACAGACTGGTATATTCTTCTCTATGTGAACATGTTGAGTATGATTACTCATGAGTAATGATTAAGGGGCAGTTTGGCGGTGGTGGGTCTCGAACCCCGGACGCTCTGGCTAGCAGGCCAGCGTTTTAACCTGTTGAGCTAATATGACACGCACGAGCCTTTACATTATTTAAACAGTGATTGCGTGGTCTTTTTAAGTCTTGCGCGGTTTCTTGGCGTCAGTGTGTCTCGGTGTGTGTGTGTGTGTGTAAGTGTGTGAGGACGTGTTGGATGGCGGCCACGAAGAGCTCGCGCTGTTTGTTTGCCTGTGAAACAGCGAAGTAACCCAAGTTCCTCTAAGTCTCACAGATGTTCTCATATAGTTCATGGAGCGTGGTTTCATAATGCCTGAGCTAACACACAGGTCTCCAGCTCTGTCCTTATACACCTGTGGCCAAAACCAGTGTGACTTTACTGAGGCTGGGGCTGGACAATATATTGTTCATTCTCATCGTGATCGTGATCTTTCTAATGCTGCAGAAGGCTGCAATGTTGTGATGAGATTTGCATTGAGTTTCATCACGTTGTGAGGTCTGAGCACCCCGAGCAACACCTTTATGAATTATGAAATGCTTATGAATTAGCAAACAGTTCACACACACACATACATACTGTACTGATAACAGCTCTAAGCATCAGGCGCTACTTCTGTACTGACATGTGAGCTCTCTGTATCCGAGCCTTCTTTAAGATATCGTGGGACGTGTCAGTCGAGATCACACGCATTCATGGCGTAATATATGTCAGTGCATTGGTTTATGATGTCGAAGCCAGTCAAAGACTGTGATTCAAATCGGTGCATCCCTATTTTTTTGGCAACATAAAGTAGGCTGGACTTTAATCCCCTATAGTCAGCGTGCCTTAGTCACTTACATTAATACCCCATTCACACTCACACTGAAAACTGTTTATTTATCGCTATCATCCTGTAATAATGTCATGTGCAAATGGGAGTAAAAACGGTAAAGTTGAAATGTTAATCATTCCCCTGGCGACCTACTAGCATTAACACTAATCTTTTGCCACGGCTCCAGTAGGAATTGTAACCATTGGATTAATGTGTTGAATGTGATTAATGTGCAATTTAAAAGCAAATTCCTTTGTATCGAAAAATCAAGAATTCTCTCGACGGACTGGTGCCATGTTGCTGACTAACTAATTTATGTCTCAGCTTGGGCTTTTCACAGCAATATGGACTTGTCCACATCCGGTCTCGCATGTTTTACACATTTCATGGAGGTCTGCACTCCATAGCATCCTGTTAAATACAGTCAGGTGGGAATGCACAACTCCCTTTGCCTTACTGTTATGATAGACCGAGCGCGAATGGCAATTTGTATCTGTCCCGTGTTGTTGTTGCCTGATGCATTAATGGGCTTCATATACTGTGAATAGATTACTGACTCGTGAAGCTGATAGGAACAGGATATAGTTATGAAGAATGTCTGGACGTTCAGGTTCTGGACGATTAAAGATTAGGGATACCATTGATAGTACCCTGGGATTGAAGGACATTGCCTCATTAACATGTAGTAATGTTATCGCAATGTAGGATAATGTCTCAAATTTATCCGAAAAATTCCCTGACAATTCCAGCCTTCTCGGTAAAGGAAGCAGTGATTTTCCGACGAAGCCGCGTGTGAGTTTAGCCACATTGCTTTTTACAACTCTTAATGAATTGCTTGGGCGTAATGATAGCACTTAGGTGCGAAAAGCAGTTGTACAGGGACTTACATTGTTGCTCTCCGTTCAGTGGCTTCTTAGCAGGTAAGATGTTTCGAGCAGCTCCTGACATGCGCACGATGAATGAGCTGACGGTTAATGAGTGAGTGCAGGTGGCTGCTGTGTGCTGCCTCATTGACCTGCTCAAGGCCAGGTCACCAGAGGCCAGCGCTCCAAGAACAAGAGAGATTGTGTTAACGAACACACTGGGCAAAGGAAGCGAATGTACGGGCTATTCCAACTGTTGAGATTGTTCCTCTCCTTTTTTTTTTAAGCGTTGATGAGCTCTCACCACATCCTGCACTGATGACCCCTTTTGCTGTCCTCGTCTGAGATGCGCCTCGTTGGTTGTTTACACTGTATTTAGCGCTGTCCACTCGTGATCTGATTTGCTGGTATGTAAAGCCATTTCATGGGGACTTTAATGCCGATAGGGGACTAAAGAGAGTGAGAACTTGGTGACGTTTGTACTGTAGATACTCTAATAGCATCTCATCATTGAGTTGATGCAATGCGTGATCTCCTAGTGCAGTGCCTCTCATCATAATTCCTTCTCACTCTATCTGTTGTCCTCCTCTTGACACTCCTTCTCTTCCTCTAATGCACCCTGCCTCTGCTTTGATGCCGCCGTAAATCATTCGCCCAGCTTGTTATTATTGATTGCGCCGTGCATCTATGTGTCTGTTCTCTTTAAATCCATCTTTTTGTTTTTTAATGCTCCAGTTGGACTTAGAAGTATTGCGAGTGTTTACACACGAGCCTTGCAATAAGGTCAAAAAAACTCTGTAATCGTTAACATTTTCTTTTCTTTATAACGTAACAGAGCCTAAGTTAATAATCACAGCTACGCGGTGTGCTGGAGGCATCCTTTTTTTAAAATTTTTTTTTTTTACTGTTACCGAGTTACGTAAAACACGAACACATACTCAGCTGCAGGTTTCTGTACATTTCATTCTGCTTAAAATCAGAGACAAGATCAAGATAGCAAAACCATCAGATCAATGAAACGCGTCACCGTGTTTAAAAGCAGGACTGATTATTCCAATTGTTTTGAGCGTGGGAGGAGTCTCTTTTCATTGCTGATAGAAAGGTCATCCCTAAAACCTGCACCGGTCCTCCGTGGCTCGGGTTGCCCACCCCTGACCTAGAGGTAGCATGCTACCTAGCAACAGCAAGGACTGTCATGACATCACTTTAAATCACACTTGAGCGTTCAACTGCTCGAAGGTTGAGTTATAAGACTGTACAACAAATTCAGCAATAATTGTGATTTCCCTGATATTATCAAAGATGAAGACAATATAATACAACTTGAAAAATATGGTACTATATCACATTCAGTGCTCCATTAAAAACAGTGTCTGAACTTGATATGTTCCAGGGATGGCTTACTCACATACACACATGTGTAGGGTGTGGGCTCGGCCTCAGTCTCAGCCGGGAATTGATATTAGTCAGAAATCTGTGAAAAAAACTGCTAAGATGAGAACCCGATATTCTTCATTTTAGTATAGAAAAGAGCTATTTTATTGCCTTTATTGAAAAATTGTCAGGGAAGAGGAACATTTTTTTGTATTGTGATCTCTTGATTGGGGTGGCACGGTGGTGGCCTCACAGCAAGAAGGTCCTGGGTTCGATCCCCGGGTCACCCAGGACGCCTTTCTTTTTGGAGTTTGCATGTTCTCCCCGTGCATGCGGGGGTTTCCTCCGGGAGCTCCGGTTTCCTCCCACAGTCCAAAGACATGCAAATTAGGTCAACTGGCTACAGTAGTAGGTGTGAATGCGAGCGTGTGTGGCTGTTTGTTGGCCCTGTGTTGGCCCAGGGTGTACCCCGCCTCTCGCCCGAAGACGCTAGGATTGGCTCCAGCTTCCCCGCAACCCAGGTGGATAAAGCGGTGTAGATAATGGCTGGAGGGGATCTCTTGATTGCATCAAGTACTCATTTAGTGCATGACTGTCAGATACGCATGTTTCACGAATGTTTGCCACCAGATTTAGTTTTTGTTGTTTAACGCTGTGCTGAGGTTGATACAGGTACAGCTCTGGGGTTCTCAAGCTCCTCAGTGTGGCTGTCGGGGAAACTGTTGTCTCTGAGGGTTTTGAAATCGTAGTAGCACTCACACCAGAAACGCACACTGTCACAATGCTGTAAATGATCCACCACCCACGTAACATCTACTCCACGGTGGTCCATTTCATTGATGGTTGGGGTAGAGGAGACTGACAGGTTGTGCATGTCTGTAATTTTACACCTACAGAGTGACCTGAAGAAATGAGCAATGCCTGGATGTCTGTATCAGTTTTGGTGTACATAAATCTCTAAAACATCTGCAGTGCCGCATGTCGTTCAGGTGCACGTATCCACTAAGTTTGGGGTCGGGTTACTTTTAGTTTTTCAGCGCACGCACGCCATTGATTTCTCCATCACCTCTGTTTATATGTGTGTTTCCGCCTGTTCCTTTTGTTTCCTAATGAACCCAGTTGATCAAATACCAGCAAATATAAACAGCCGTTCTTTTTAATGAACACAAGATATAGAGCGATTGATTTCTCATGCAGCCAGCCAGCCCGAGCCAGGAACCCTCCGACTGAATGCAAATATTTACCTGGTGAAAAAGCCTATTATCTGGAAGCAGGAAGGATGTGAGGTTACAAAAAGAAGAAAGAAATCCACTTCGGGCATGTCGAGTTCATCCATGTGGACGTTAGCACAAACACGAGCCAATGGAAACCAGCAGGACCATCCGTGCTCTTGTTTTCCTGGAAATAAAGAAGGAGGAATGATCATTAAGTAGCTCTTTTTTTTATATATATATATATATGGATTTATACATCCTGCTCAAGCCTGTTGGGGAAAAAACGTCAAGCGTAAACGTCGACCTTTTGGTTAAGGATATAGGCCGAGGCAAATAGTAAGGTTGTCAAATGATCAGGTAAAAGGTAAACCACTCTTTATCACATCCAGTCGTGTCTTTATTTCTTCTGCCCTTTCCATCTACTACAGTGAATTGTAAGGTTTCCTTTTTTCTTGTTCTTTTTACACGTGACACTTCCTCTAAGCGCACGAGTTCAATTTGCATACGAGTATGCTGACGGACGCCTGACCGTCCGCAGATGCTCGTAAATGCCCAAATAATCGCCGAGATTTTATCATTGAAAACGTTACAGGCCATACAAGGCTGTATAAGCTGCCCACTTGTTCTGCAGTAGACTGTTTTGCCATAACGAATTCTAATACAAAGTCGACTCATGACCTAACTTGTTAATCTCATGCATCTTGGCAAAATGTAGTTTTGTTCACAGTTAACTTAAAAAAAAAAAATTCAATCTCCCTTCCACATACGTTCTCACAAACACTCCCCAGCTTTTCCTTCAGGCCCGTACATAATCATGTCTTCATGATCAGTTAGAGCCCGAGGCAGTAAACGTATATCGTGTCTCTTCAGTTTCAGCATATGCTCCTGTGCTTTGCTTGTGTGTGTGTGTGTGTGTGTGTGTGTGTGAGAGAGAGATGAGACAGTTTTCTCACCGGTCTGTGTGAAAATCGCACAGTCGTGCCAAATACTTCATTCTCTCTTTTACCTACACCGTATAGGTGTCATAATTACCACAGAGCTGTGATGTTTAGTCATAATGTGTTTATAGGCTTTCAGCAGTGGCCCTGCAGTGTGCGCAGTCTTATATAAACACCAGATACACAAAATTATAATTCGATTAGACACAATATAGTGGTAACTGTTTACAATACATTTTTGATTTGGAGCACTGTGCAAAAGTCCTGAGCCGGTGTCGCCTCTCATTTCTTTATATTTTGTCAGGACAATAGGTACAGTGATTTATTGCAGCATGTGCAAACACATGTAAATACAGTATAGCACAAAGAGAGCTCGTGTAATTCTAATGAGCTTTAAAGTCAGTGTTTGGTATGAGCACTGTTACCTCTCTGAGGTAGGCTGTCTTGTAATTTCTTTAAGTAGTCATCAGGAATAGTTGGAGCTCGTCGACGTTCTTGACGTTCCGAAGCTCTTCTTTGGACTCTGGCGGCCTTTTGTTCCGTTCTCTGTCGAGATGAGTATTTATATACACTGTTCTCTTAAGTTTTTTGACTCTTTAACACAATAATGCAGTCACAATGCTGTAATTAAAGTTTTAAAGTGGTAAACACATTTGTTATTTAAACATTTGACCTGTTATATATATATATGTGTTCGTACCGCGCCAGGATTTGCAAGTGAGGAATCCTAAATTGTGTGTGCGTCAGCTGAAACACCGGTGTGTGGGAAGAGCAACATATTGAGCTTTCCGTTACAAGCCGCACAGGTGAGCTGTGGGAACTGTCAGAAAGCAGGTGAGGAGTCATTACCAGCACCGAAGACCTGAACAAGCGCAGACCTGCTTCTCTCCGATACTGCGTTTCCCCCCACGCTGAACACTGCTAGTAAGTATCGGTCCAAATGCTGGAGTCTTTCTCACAATTGCTTCCATGTTTTGCGGTTCCTACAATCCAGAAAGCACAACCCGATCTGAACTCGGTCAGTGTTAAGCGCCGAATGTGTCATTTTTACAACTCTTTTCTAGGCCTGGGTTGTATCACATTTTTGTTCGATAGCGATTTTACATGAGAAGTCTGACTGCGAAGGTGGTGTTTCACTTCCAGGTGTTATGGTTCTTCCATTTCCCAGCGTTCTTTTTAACAAAGAGTATCCGCTTAAGCAGCCACATGGTAAGTATGATCCGTGGCATCATAAATCAGCAAGGAATGCAAACATACTTGGCTTGAACGTGATTTGCCCCAGTACTCTGTCTTTCTGGTCGACCGATGTGATAAATCATATACGGTTTGTGAGAGCAGGTGACAGGAGAACGTCAGGTTTAACAGAACCCGAGAGTCCCGCCTTTGTTTTCTTGCCGTCTTCCTTTCTTTTTCCTCGCATGCATTTTGAAATGAGTCAGGCTTCCTCGTATTCTCCCCGTCTTCCATGCGCTCACTCTTCATTTCTGCTCCAACCATGAGTAACGCTTAGTCTTCCTGCTACTCACACAGAATCTTTACTGATGGTCAGCTCATCCGGATACGTGAGTCACACCAGTAAAGTGACACACACTGAAGTCATTGCTTGGAATTAAAATCATGTTTTCTTACATAAAAGAGCAATGAGCGTAACAATGCCTGCGTGTGAACCTCCAGGGAAGGTCAGAATGCTTGGGTTAAAAGGTGAGCGACTTGTCTTGCTGTTCAGGGAAACGGAAAAACAGTTGAACAACATTATTGAACAATAGTGGTAACCACACACACACACACACAAATATTTCTTTGCTGTTTAAAACTGTAATGTCGCCTCTTAGGTAGTTTGCCAGTGTACACTGAAATTTGTAAGGATGATTCTAAGATGTAAGACTGCATAAGCGTAAGATGAAGGTTGAGATCAGCCTAGGTGCGAACATTTGCACGATCACTGCAAGAGAAATGCATGCTGCTGTGGTTGTAGTAATGGATTTCCAGTAATGTTCCAGAGCACTAAAACAACCATCAAATACCGATTCACACAGTAACATTAATGACTCATGTTCTTCACCAGGCTGTGGAAATTAGCCAGGTCCTTTAGTCACTGGGGTCAATAGATCAAACAGCACTTCATACATCCTCCGCTTCACTCCGCCGAACCACAAGAACTGTTCCCTTACAAGTGCCTACTGAGCTTGGTTATGAAAACCCTGGATATGTACACTCATCTGTCACTTTAATAGGAACAGCGGGCACAGGCTCCATGAAACTGGACAGTTGAAAAGTGAAAAAACATCGCCAGGTCTTTATTGAGTCTGTGCACTTTATAGACTGTTGTGTGTGTGTGTGTGTGTGTGTGCGTGCGTGTGTGTGTGTGTGGATCCAGGGGATCAGCAGTGTCTGAAATACACCAACGATCATGGCACAGTCCAAATCACTGCGCTCACATTTTCCCTCAGTTTTGATGTTTGATATGAACATTAGCTGAAGCTCTTGACCTGTATGTGCATGACTTCATACATTGCACTGCTGTCCGATGATTGGCTGGTTGGATAATTGCATGAATGAGCAGGTGTTCCTATTAAAGTGGTTGTTGCGCGTTGCGCGAGTGTCTAAAGAGAAAAAACGTTTATACCGAGTGCCTTTAATATTCACAGGATGCAATGTTTTTTTTGAGAGTCAGGCGTGAGAAGGAGATACAGTACACAGCCCAACATGCTGAGATATGTTATTATTACTCTATGCCTTACAGACTGTTAGTTAATAAGATTTCTGTAAGGCAGATTTGATCGTAGATAAAGAAGAGATTACGTTATCGCTGCTATATGCCTCGGAGGCTGTTAACTTCAGCCGCCTGATGCGATATTCAAGTGAAGTGAAACATTTCGTTCATTAGCAGGTGGCCACGTTGGAACGTGTTGTTAATGAGACGGACACGGTTAGCTGTCCCGAGTGAAGTGCCGTTGGGGGCGTGGGTGATGGGTATAAAAAAGTTACCGTTCGTTGTTGTGCCATTGTAATAGTGTTTTGGCTCTGTATTGCACTGCACTGATTTCTGAGCGGGACTTGGCAGCGAGCGTGTCTCATAATTAAACCCCCGGCACATAATTCAATCTCACTGGCCACAGTCTGGTGATATTTGCTTCTCATTTGCATAAAGGTGAGAAACCCTAACCTTTTTTTTTTTTTTCCCCCGCTCTTCTTTCTCTTATTGCCTGTCTCACTCCCACGAACCTCGGTGCAGGATTTTCTTCTGAGGCGGGTCGACGCGTCCCTGCGCTGCAGTCCGAGTGTTCTGTAAAACACAAGTAAGCAATATCAAATGCTCTCGTCAGAGATAAAGAGATATGGTAGAGTTCGAATTATACAGAGGGAAAAGGTAGATTGTTTAATAATGTTTAACTATTGTGTAAACAAATATGTTATATGCCTCCGAGCTGATAAACGATGCCTCTCGAATAAATGCATGCCTTTTTTTATTAAGCGCCCCGGAGACGTATAGCGGTGAGAGCTTAACTCCGCTCTAACTACTTGGCGTGTTGGACGATAACTGCTGTGTGATTTCTTCAAGGAATCTTTGATTCGTTTTAGCAGCTTTAAATGTAGAAAGTAAGATTGCCAGGATCAGTTGTAATTGGGTGTGGACTTCAGCAGGAGCTTCACTGCCTCTCAGTGCTCATTTAGGGCCAAATCCTGTGTGCTCTTTCGATGAATTCGATACGGTTTAATCGCACCCAGACAAAAGGAAGAAAGTTTTAGAAAAGGACTTGACGAAGCGCACATGCTGAACAGTAGTGCTAGATCTCCACCAAACACTAATAACGTCTGAGTATAAACAAATAGTTATTATTAGTGCTTGGGTAACGTGCGTGAGGTCTGATCACCAATGGCGGGTTTTTTTTCCACAATAACGGAAGGCTGGATCTAGTCGACGAGGTCCTGACGGCGCCGTTCTGCAGCAGGGGAAGATTTCAGTAGGCACGAGGCGTCAGCTGAATTCTTTTCATACGCTGGTCCGTAGTGCGTTTGTGTTTCTTTCTCCTACACAATCAGCCATTGTTGGTCTGGAACTAGATATGTATAAAGCCAGATAAAAATTTGAAATGAAAAGCGTCTACTCATGGCACACTGTTTTCTTAGCCTCAGGTCGAATCTAGATCTATTTTCTTTTTTTCTTCTTTTACTCTCTCAGCTATACGATTTGTACTGGGGTTCAGTGAGGTTCGAGCACCATTACATCATCACTTAGACTAAATCTCGAACACACCCTTTAGTAAATATGAAGCAGCTGGAACAGGATGGGATTCGTGGAAGTGGCATTAAATTCATTATCAGTGAGACCGTAGCTTATCAGATGCAGGTTATTGAATGTATTGTTGGACGCAACACAAATGTATTTGCCCCATGAGCACTAGTTTATTCATGTTTGCAGTTGTTATTGTTTTAAATGTATTTTTGTAAGTATAGGATAGGTATGATTGTGTACAGCCTACTTCATGCGCACTTCTGTTAGTTCAGCCTACGTGAACAGGGTGTGGTTGATCAATTTACAGTAATGCATCTGTCATACTTTCCTGCTAGGGTTAACCCAGGCTCCTGACTCGGAGCTGCTCTGACAACTTTTAGTAATTAAGAAGGTCATTCATAATAACTGACGGTCTGTAAGTAAGGATTGTCACACGACATACCATGCAGTTATACAAAACTAATCCATTCCAAGACGTGAAACGATTACGATGTTTAATTTATTAGTGAATCACGTCACACATTGTAACGATTAATAGTTATGATTTGTCCAAGAGACACGTTAGTCGCCTCAATCATTCCCAACAGTCATTCCCTCACCAGCCTCTCTCTCTCTCTCTCTCTCTCTCTCTCTCTCTCTCTCTCAGCCATATATTCATTAACCTGCTTGACACCGCAATTCTCTGATAAATTCAAACATCGGCAAAAAAGTTTTTACGCCCGCATGAGGTGGTGTTTTGCGGACAATTCGACGAAGCGATACTTTGCGAAATCGAAATGGAAACACAACGTTTTGAGTTTAAGTCATACGACATGACACGAAGAGTGAGAAGAAACGCCGCCCTTCTGAAAAAAGACTACTGTCTGAGCAGCGCGGTTATACAAACATATTGCACACCTTCTGGCCAATCGGAGTCGAGAATTCCTTCACGTTGTTGTCTAAACGACCCCGTTTACACTTGGTATTAAAACGTATCTTGAGCAGTCAGATCACAAGTGTACAAGCGCTGAGTACAAGTGTATATGAACACCACGACACAATCAAGATGCGTTCACTGAGAGGTCTGGGCCGCATTTGACCAGATATTTTTGAAGTGTAAACACTAATGCGTAGGAAAAAAGGACGTAACAGAGCGCAGGTTGTTGGTGACGGCATGCTAACGCTCAAACAAATGGAGAGGAGCAGTGAGGTACGTGGTTGGAGTGCAAGAAAATGAGGTGTGCTGTAGGTTTAACGTTTTAAACATAACTGTGTGCTGACCTTCTAGCGGAAGTCACGTAGACAGTAATGAAGTCTGAACACTAGCCGCCAGCTGGACACCTCGGAGACGCACGGTAGACGCGGGTGTAAACGGCGATGTTGTCTCAGCTGTCCACTTGTGACCCGATCGCCCGAAAACCTAGTGTAAGGTCTGTGGTGTTCAACTTCAGCGTGCTAATCACTACCATGCTCAATTTCCCTTACGGAGATTTTGAGCATGTGCAAAACATGGTGTACGAACTGTAAAAAGAAGCTACACCTACGCTGAAGTATAATACGTACCACTATGTTTTTCTGCCGAAGGGTCATTAGTCTGACTTTTTGGTAGACCAAGCCTATGTTTAGTTGGGGAAAGCCCTAGTGTGTACTCTGAACTCCTGGACCAACATGGTTTCATGTGGCATTTTTTCCTGCTTTTCGGCTAATGAACGTTTACTTGTTAAATAAAACTGGTGTGTGAAATTCCCCAGAAATGACTTTAGAGATGTGTTGTGTGTCTTGTGTTCGAACTGAGCGGAGTCCTGCAGCTGTTCCAAATCCCAGATCATTCCTGAAACTCTTCCCTCAATGGGCCTCTTGGCGAAGAAAAGCTGCATAGGTGGAGGCTGTTTGGCAGACGTGCCATCCGAGCAGTGAACCTATTACAGCTGTATTGTTGCCGTGTGTCTTTGGGCATAGGGACAAAAAAGAGTTCTGATTCACTGCTAGAGCGTCTCAGGGTGTCTCATCACTTTACTTTAGATCCTTCTCCAGCTGGAGACTATGTGGACTCGTCAAGTTTCTTTCAAATGTCTCTTTTTTTTTTCTGTTAAGGTTTCTTTGTTTCCGTTCCTTCACACTAGCGCTCTCTCTCTCTCTCTCTCTCTCTCTCTCTCTCTCTCTCTCTCTCTCTCTCTCTTTCTCTGTCTCTCTCTCTCTGTTTCTATCTCTCTCTCTCACTTTTTCT
>JAQQZR010000033.1:6252132-6278177 GCA_030068235.1 Notoglanidium macrostoma
GATATAACGGGAAACTCAAGAGAGCCATGATATTATGTTCTTTACAAGTGTATGTAAACTTTTGACCACAACTGTAGTAATTTCAAACCTTGCATGAATTCACAGTAATTGTGCTTTTTCTGTCTGTCTGTGTGTCTGTCTTTCTCTCTCAGAGCCGTTTGATAGTGGCTCACCATTACCATCTGTAGCGACCCCTCCCTCCTTCACTTCTCGCTCTCCTTTCCTCACCTCGCCCTCTCTGACCTCTTCCGTCTTTCCCAACTCCAGCAGGCGCCGAACAGGTGAGTCGGGTTCTAATACTAGAATGTTAACACTGTGTGTGTGTGTGAGTGTGTTATTAATGATGTGCATACACAGACCCACAATTAAATAGTCATGGTTTTAAAGGCTAAATACATTTCTTGAGCTGTAAATTCCTGCACAAGGTGAATACAAATGATCATTTCAATGATAAATTTATAATGTTAGTAAAATGGTCCGTGCTTCTCCAAATGCTGCTTTTTCTTATGTCCGTATCTCTGTGTTCATGTTGGATGCAATATATTAGAGGCAATATAGCGGGTTTGGCTTTCTACTACATTACTTTTTATCAGTCAGTGCAGTATATCTTGATAAAGACGCAGAATTAGTATTGTAATTTATAAGCATTAAAGCTAACTTGGTTTTAGCTGGTTAGTGTTAGCCATAGTATTAGTTTTTATCGTGATTGAGCTAGCTCCTCTGTCCGACTGCTTCTAGTGCAATTTTCAAGACATCGACCCCCAAACCAACTTCAACTTATCCGTCCTTTGCCTGTACACAGTCTGTCGTTTTCTTTCCCCATTGAAATGAACGGAGTTTTGGCATCACAGCCTTCCTGCTCTGTCACTCTTCATCCGAGATCCTTCAAACTTCATTTCCTAGCTCAGACCAACTAACAACACGTTTATCCATCCATCCTGAGCCACGCTTGTCTTTGTTTTGTGCTGCAGAGCAATCACGCTCACGTGTTCTTGCGAGAAAGCATCTCTAGTTTTCTAATTGTTACTTTTCACTATTGAGTTCTATCAGGCTAGGAAAAAACTAGTGTACCATTATTAAACCTTGTGTTGTCTTTCTGCTCACTGATCCAAAACAGGCTTATATTGATCATGTGAGCTAATCCACTTAAATCGTACGCAGGTCATAATCTGATACATATCATTTTATTTAATAATCAGATGGTCACATGGATATTTGCACATAACGTTCACGTCATCCTGGGGAGGAAGCACAGAAATCGATACCCCACAGTTCTCCTACGTAACTCTCACGTTGTGCCCTGTGTGACTCGAATAGTTACGCGTCTGACGTAGAACAGAAAATCTGAGAATAATACTGCAGAGCTGCACTCGGTCACGATTCAAATTCAAATAAAAGTTGTTGAGGGTCAGAGAGCTGCTTGAGCCGACGGACTACATGCCCCGCCTTTCCCTACACCTCTCTCCGTCTTGCAGTCTTTTATGCCCTCTTTCTCTCTGTCGTCTTTTCCACATTGCTAAAGACAAGTAGGCTATTGTTGAAAGAGAGAGGCGGGCAGAAACAGTAGAAGCTGAAGGTGAAATAAGGGAGAGGGACGAACCGTGAGCTGATAACGCTGTGTACATAACTGTGGTCGGTTAGGGATTTTTCACATCTGCTATTCTCGTGTGGTTTGGCTGTCGAAGCACTACAATAGCACTCCTGAGTGTGACTGTTTTGATTTTTTAATGTGTCATTCTACCTGGCTGTGTTCCGTTACTGATATTCTCTGTGCATTGGAATGCTGTAAAATCTGTCTCGCACCCAAATGTATAAAGACCTGCATACACACGGGAGGCTGTGTTTACTTGGCCCCGGAAAGCACCGTAGTCATCCAAAGCTCATTGCTGCCTGTTTGAATTAGCACGCTGGGGTGATAACATAGTGTAACGCTTTTATTACCTCATTGTGCAAATACTCATTCATAATGCCTTTGTGAGGAAGTGGCGGAGACGCCCCTGCGTGAAACAGTGTATTAAAAAGCTTTTTATATTCAAATAAATGCTGGCACTTGTAAATATGTATGCTTTTTGTCCCTCCATTTTTTTTTTTTTAAAGGTGATGAATTTGCTTCTGCCACCCCAAGGGCAGGGTTACCTGTTGCTACGGACGACAGCAGCGACACTGCTATCCTGATCGGCTGCCTGGTGGGCATCATACTGCTGCTGCTGGCTGTCATAGTTGGTATTCTATGGAGGCAGTACTGGAAGAAGCTCCTCGGCAAGGTAAAGCAGTTTGTAGATTTTGGGTATGCCTGAGAGAGGCGCTATTCCAAATCGAATATTATTCTATTGTTCAAAAATTGTTTTAAGAATGTGTGTGTGTGTTCAGGCCCAGGGCAGCCTCTCCAGCGACGAGCTGCGGGTTCACCTCTCAGTTCCAACGGAGAATGTTGTGATCAATAACACAAACACACACACGTACTCCAGTCGTTACCAGCGCATCCATACTTTCCCTGATGACACGGACAGAGAAGGAGAGTACCAGGAGCCCAGCACTGTGGTACGCCCTCGAGAGCAGAGGGACAGCACAGGTGAGACTCCACAGCTACAAGTGTGTATTGTTAATAATATTAAGAAGAAGAAGAAGAAGAGGAGGAGAAAGAAGAATGTTTAACCCTTATACAGTATTTATTGCTTTCTTCTTCTGAGTCTATAAGTATAAAGTATGTATTGTAAAACATATTAATGAAACTATCTACAATTGTTTATTAACTTATAAATCGATGCAAATGACTGCATTTAATAAGAGGAAAATATATTACTTTAGGAGATCAGAAAAGTATGCCCAATGTTAAATCATCTAGAGCTTGCATTGTCATAAGCAGGACTTTGTAGTCAATATGGACAGCTACCTGTTTAAAATGGCAGTCATTAGCTCTGATCTAATACACTTTTAATAGACTTTTTTTGTCAAATTCAGCCCAAAAAAAGTGACTCGGAAACAAAAAAAGTGGCTCCCACAAAACACGATTTTTTTGGGTGTGGGGTTGCAGAAGAGCAGCCAACCTACAACAGCCAAATTTAGGAAGCTTGGGTAAAACAATGGAAAGAAATCACATTGATTTCAAGTATTGATCATGGTAACCTTTCAATGTTAGATTATAAATCACTGGGTCGTCAGTGACGACCAGGATCAGTTTCTCCTCCACCATTGTTGACGCTGTTGCTGTCATAAGTCCCACCCTTTCTCAACTTTGATAGGTCAGTGAGAGAGAAATGATGTTGATGTTCCCAAAGTTGAACCGTTTCCAACTGAAAGTGCCCTGAGCGCCGCAGAAACAAAATCTGAACGCTGAAGGCGTTTTTGCGGCGAGGATGCTGAGCGCTGTCAAGGCCGAGCTTCAGAGAATTTGTATAGAAAACAGACGCTGCCAAGGCAAAAAATACATTTGGTGGACACAGGCACTAAATCAAAGAGAGAGACCAATGAATGTTTCCAAAGCAACATCAGAAAATGTACTTAAGGACACTTCACTAACCAGATACAAAGACTCACTGTCTCTGCTGGAAAGATGGAGAGATTAAGGCATCACTCTATTCACTATTCCCATTAGATGTGTCTACACACACACACACACACACAGAAAGACATGCAACTATCATTTCTGATATACTGAACATTCAGTGTTATCAGGATCATTAGGAATGACTGTATTTGTGTTGACTCAACATACTGATGAGATGTTGATTAACTGCCTGCAGTATGAATAACAGTAACCCTGCCTGCATTGTTGTCTTGCTCCTGCATCTGATCTGTGACAGTTATGTCTTCACCTGCCTCTCATCTCCCCTAACCATCACCTTATTTGTGTTTTTGTGTGTGTGTGTGTGTGTGTGTGTGTGTGTGTGTGTACATGGCTGTGGCTTGTACATGGTGCTAAATCGTGTTTGTTGCTTTGTTTTTGTGTTGCACTGAATTCTGTGTGTCATGCATTGTGGTATTATACCGTGTTCTGTGAACGTGTACGTGTGTGTCTGACCAGCCTTGCTGTTAAACAACCCAGCCTATCACCTTCTCCTGTCTGACCTGAGACATGGCCCCAACAGGCTGCCAAACCGCTCCAGAGAGTCTGTTAAACCCCAAAACCTGCCCCAGGGTAAGAGCGAGGCATGTCTCGGCCTCACAGAGTAACGGATAAATAGAGAAACAGACAGGGTCACGGAGGGAGAGCGTGAGGAAGATTCTCTAAGATATAGGACAGGTATAGAGTTCTCAGGGAAAGGAACTGAGTGAAACGTTTCGCAGTGCACTTCTCTGTGCAGGAGAGAATTTGAAGTTCCCGCGTGTTCGTAAAAGGGATTAATACACAGTGCACCATGTTCTCATCAACTAATCACATAAATAGCCGTAACCTCCAACAGCATGTACTTTATCTAATAACTTAATTGAATGTTTACGAGCAACGCTTAAATAACTATGTAATATTAACAATATTGATTTAAATAATTTAATTTAGAACTAGTTCAAATCAAATCAAGTTTCAGTTCACACCGTTATCTTTTTGCTCTCCATCATCCTGCCTGTCTGAATATCTCCTTTACAGCATGCAGTTTAGATATGGATGATAAAGCGCTGCCTGTTCAGGAAGGACCGCCCCCATACCCTGGAGCCCCGCCTCCTCTCCTGGGAGCTCATTATGCAGAAGCCACAGGGGGCGGGCCCAGTGTGCCTCATTACGCAGAAGCAGACATCATCAGCCTGCAGGGTGTAAGTGGGAACAACACGTACGCGGTTCCTGCCCTCTCGGCCACGCCCACGGAGTGCCCGCCCCTTCCTGAGCTGCAGCGGGAACGACTCCTCTTCAAAGAAAAGCTTGGAGAGGGCCAGTTTGGAGAGGTAGCATACACACGAGTGCAGTACAGAAGCAATTCGGTCATCAAAGAGCCATCAGTGCTCTACAGTAACATTTACAATGCTAACAGTGGTTGGCATTTAATGTCAAATGAGCTACTTGTTACTTTAACTGAGTGAGTCAGTCAGCATATTGTGAAAAATGTTGTCTTTATTATCATTCGTCATTTATTCTGAAGTGCCTCTCGGCAGCTTGATGTCTCTTCAATTCAATTCAATTCAATTTTATTTGTATAGCGCTTTTAACAACAGACATTGTCTCAAAGAGACTGCTGTCTCTTAACAGCAGTGTGTCCACATTCCTCCTCTTAGGTCCATTTGTGTGAGATTGAAAACCCTCAAGACCTCCCAAATCTCGAGTTCCCTTTCAATGTGAGGAAAGGACGCCCTCTGTTGGTAGCGGTGAAGATTCTGCGGCCTGATGCCTCGAAAAACGCCAGGTTAGATGCCTACATTCCAGGACAAAATAACACAGGTGATGTGTGTGTGACAAGCACTGCTGTTGTTGTAACCTCCTCCTGTCTGTCTGTGCAGGAACGACTTCCTGAAAGAGGTGAAGATCTTGTCTCGTCTGAACGATCCTAACATAATCCGGTTGCTGGGTGTGTGTGTGAGCAGTGACCCTCTGTGCATGGTTACTGAATACATGGAGAGCGGTGACCTCAACCAGTACCTCTCCCAGCGGGTGTTACTGGACAAGACCGGACCACTGCACAACATGCCAACCATCAGGTACAATCGGTGATCCGTCAACGATCTTGGTTGTTTTTTAAAGTAATGCATTGTGTAGAATGTGTAGCGGAGTAAGCTGCAATATATAGGCTAACTGTCCAGTATGTTCTGTGCTTCAGCTACCCTGCTCTAATCTCCATGGCGAGTCAGATCGCATCTGGGATGAAGTTCCTGGCGTCGCTTAACTTCGTGCACAGAGACTTGGCCACGCGCAACTGCCTGGTCGGGGCAGAGCAGGGGGAAGGAGACGACAGAACGGGAGAGAGGCACATTAAGATCGCAGACTTTGGCATGAGCCGAAACCTGTATGCCGGAGATTATTACAGGATCCAGGGGAGGGCGGTGCTTCCTATCCGATGGATGGCCTGGGAGTGTATTCTCATGGTGAGTGACGGTGTTTTAATGCAGTGTCTTATAAACCATTAGCAATTTTGTACAGAAAATGTATTGTTCTTTTTTGTTTGATAAGAGATAATGTCTCATTATCCATCATCTCATTATCCATGGTAGCTGAATTATTGAAATTTTTTGTTACTATTATTATTATTATTATTATTAGGGGAAGTTCACTACAGCCAGTGACGTGTGGGCGTTTGGGGTGACTCTGTGGGAGATGCTGAGTGTGTGTCAGGAGCAGCCTTATGGTCACATGACAGATGAACAGGTCATTGACAACGCAGGCGAGTTCTTTAGAGACCAAGGAAGACAGGTATAAACAGATACACTTAAACTCATTAACCCTTATCAAATCCCAAATTAACCTTAAAAATCCATCTCTCTCTCTCTGTGTTAGGTATATCTGACTCGGCCGGCGGTGTGTCCCCAGGGATTGTACGAGCTGATGCTGAGCTGCTGGAACAGAGACTGTAAACTCCGGCCCTCCTTCACACAAATTCACTCTTTCCTCACCGAAGATGCCATGAACATGGTGTGAAGAGACGGATGCGTGAGACGAGCGAATCTGTCCTTCACGCAGACGAGAGGTGTTTGTGTAACCCACGCAAGCTGGTGGAGGTGATAGTTGGTATGGAAGTAGGCGGAGCTAAGCACTCTTATGTAAAATTTGCGTAATTTACCTTAGGCAGGTCAGGGCTGAGAGATGCTGCTGGTTCGGTTCTCGTGCTTGACCTGCTTCAGCCCTAGAACCCTAATCCCTACACCCCAAACCTAATGTTAGTTAATCTGTAGTCCTGAACTAATCACGATTCTGCAGTTCCTCTTAAATCTCTCACTGATAAGCATTTTACATTAAAAGGTGGAGGGCTTTTCTGTTGCTGAAAACTATATAGACTGTGAATGAAATAGTTTATATTATCACACGCATAACCTTTGTGATCCCAGCAAATAAAATGTACTTAAACGTAGCACAACAAAGAATCAAATAAAAAAGCAGTACGCATAGGAACATTTCTAGCAGAGGTAACTGGTAGTTAGGAGTGAATTCTGTCTAATCCCAGGATTCACGCTGGGTCTGAGGGTTCTTCATTCCGATCTTGAGCCTTTTTGCTGGGTTCAGTGGTTGATGTGTAATTGCTCAATCTGGAGCACAAGGCTGCAGCACTTCTATCTGAATAACTCGATAAGCAGTGTACGTACTCGAGACTGGTTGAGGGTTTTCTGTTTTTAGTATAATTACATGCTTATTTTTGAGGTGTTCTTTTCACATCGTAAACTCACAGACATGGTGCCCCATAACCATTTCGACACATTCTCCAAACGTACAGCCTCCTCAGCTATTTTAGCCTTTCACTACCAATTAACGTCTGTCGTTAATCAGCAACTGAATTATTATTATTACAATTACTAGTTATGTAGACATGAAAAAGAAGTCACATTGTCCAATGTTGGCCAGTTAGTCAAGTCACAAGTCAGTTCCTGTTCTAGGTTTAACATAAAGCATTTAAAGTGCTGTAAAGTATAAAGTGTAAAGTGCTGTGCTCTGTATAGACTACAGAGGCGGGTGGGACTCCTCCCAGTGACTGTACATACGATGGACAACAAATTCTCTCCGATGCCCTCCAGCGGCTGGCCGTGATTTTGAACCCCACCCACGTCCTTATAGGTAGTGATGTTATATTTGTTAGCTTCGTAGCATGTATCTAGAACATCAGGTCAAGGTCACGCATTAATGACGACACGGGGACGATGACAAAATGTGATCTCGTACCCCTTTTCCACCGATGCGAACTAGATGCCAGTTTGGGGCTGGTGCTTCAATTTGCGATCTTTTTAAGAACCATTTTGTTTTTCTATGGGCTAGAGAGCCACCATAGAGCCATGTCATCACTGTATATGTCTGTATACACCTCCACTTTCCCAGTAATGCACCAAGCACAACAACAATGGCAGGTCTCTTCACAAGTGTTGCTCCTGGCTTTTGGAGCCTACATTGGCATCCAAACACGACTGCGCCGACGCATTTGTGCTGCTTGTCGTAGTTGGTGCAGTTGGTCATGTTAATTCCATATAGATTAACCCCTGACATGAGTGGTTCTAGACCAGAAAAGTATTGGTACCGCTTACAAACCAGTCTTTGACTGTCAAAACATGACGAACTGGTTCAAGAATAGGCACCGGCTCCAAACGAGCCCTTAAACTGCCTTGATGGAGTAGGGGTGTTTGTTACTTTCATTGTGGCATGGTTGTTGGTGCCAGAAGGGCTGGTATGAGTATTTCATAAACTGCTGACTTCCTGGGATTTTCATGCACAGATTTACACAGAATGTTGCGAGAAACAAACATTCAGTGAGCAGAAGTTCTGTGGTGGGACTAGCTTGTTGAGAGCGATCGGAGGAGAATAGAGCTGACAGGAAGTCTACAGTAACTCAAATAACCACTCTTTACAACCATGGTGAGCAGAAAAGCATTTCAAAAGACATAACACATCAACCCCTGAGGGGGATGGGCAACGACAGCCAAAGACCACATCAGGTTCTACTTCTGTCAGCTAAGAACAGGAATCTGAGGCTACAGTGGGCACAGGCTCACCCCAACTGGAATATTGAAATAAAAATACCAACAAGCAACATTTGTTTTCAATGCTCAGTATGAACTGAAGCTCTTGAGCTTGTATCTGAAATTATGAAATTATGGACTGCACTGCTGCAACACGATTCATTCATTGATTGGATAATTCTATGAATGTCTAAGTGTTTCTGATAAATTGGATAGTGAGTATATATTATGTAAAGCTCTCTTTAAAGTCTATGATAAAAATGGAATTGATTTTCCATTATACCTTACTTGAACTAGCTTAGATCAGCTATTTTTTTTCTTGGCCTTTATTGGTACACACAGTGCAGTATCCAAGACAGAGTTACTGTATTATGCTTTTTGACCACTAGGTGGCTCTCGAGGAACAGCCTTTTGTCAACACACTTGGCTGTAAAGCTTCAAAGGATCATGATGCTTCGTCTTGCCATGACTACACAACCCCAGGTTTGTGTGTAGTTCTAAGACTCTACATCTCAAGATGGTTTTAAGGAGGAATGTGTTTTATAGAAGTTCTCGGATGATACGTATCTGACATGTTAGGACAGACAGAGCAGAGACAACAGCACAGAGGACGTTCCTTGCAGTTTGTGATTCCTAAAACACCGTGCAAGGATGAAAAGTGTGATCGAATCTAATAAAGTCAACATCTTGTAATAAGCTAATAAAAAAAATGTATTTGTTGGTAGATTTACACACTCATGGATTGACCAGATTATGGTGTATTGGTCAGTGAGGCTTGGAATTGTTTCTTATTGGTCCTTGTTGCGATTTTGAATGGTGATCTCATATCCATTGTTGCCCTCTGCACAAACACGGACAATTGGGCAGTTTTCAATTTAGCTAACGTTTGGCTTCAAATCAACACAGCGCAGCTTCGTTCTCCACCTTATATACAGTCACTGACTCCACCTTTCTCCCCTGCGCCACCACTGGCTTGATGATGATAATAATAGGAAATAACATACCTCTCACTACTGTCAGTGAATGTGAAGGTCCAGTAACTCAGATGTGAACTACTGACTGTGACCTGTTCTCTGAAAAACGTGCCATGAATTGCTTCGTATCGTCAATACAGACATCACGAACGATTTCCAATTTGGAGGCAAAGTGAAGCGTAAATATATTTATCAGTAAGCAAAAGATTTAGGACTGATTGTTCTCCAACCCTACAAGAGGCTTTATTTGCACTTTACTGTCAGCTGTGATGTCAACCGTTACAATCGGCGACAGCAGAGCCGTTGCAAACCTTTTTGTTCGTTGTCAGTGTGAATGAGTACAAAACGTAGATCAGGATGCTGGTTTCATCTTTCCCCCTTTCTTCTTTAGAATGTTGCGCGTCAGCAGGGAATTAGTTTTCTCTCAGACAGACTTGTAGGTTGTTGTTTATGCGTGTATGAGAGTGGTGGGGTTTGAGGATTGTAAAGCCACTAGCTTAACCCTACATCCTGTTACATTCAGAAGGAAAGAATGTGATTCACAAATGGTTATGTTGCCATGTCAAATGTCCTTTAACCTTTTTGATACACTGTAATCCTGAACTAAAACTTGTATTTTTATAACTCAGATTTCAGGCAGCGGTTTTTTTTTTTTTTCCAGCCATGCCTTGTGCTCCTGTTTCTTTAATGTAAGGGGATATGAGGATATGTAAATAGTCAATGGGACATAATGTTCTTCACTGAGATTTGGTATCTTTGTTGCGAATGGTTCTGAATGGCTCCGTCTCTCTGAGCTTTGCTGACTGTGTTGAATGTTGTCTGTTTTTTTGTAGTTTTAATAAAGTAACCATTTCAGACAAAAAAAAAAAAAAAAAACAAGTACGAATGCAGTTTATACTTACAAGTAAACAATAATTACTGAATTTAGTTTATTTTGAAATAACTTGAACAATCATATTGATTTGCTTTCCTATATAGAGTCTTGTATTCCACAATACAGTGCCAGCATGACAGGAGAGATTCGGATGGGATAGGCTAACATGTATAAATAACAGGAATGCAAGATTTATTTGACACAAATGGTACCAGGTGAGAGACTGGCAGTACAGCAATCAAAAAGCAAAACAGATCTGTACAGATGTGGTCTAAAATGCATGCGTGCTATGCAGACGTTTGACTGAATCAATGCGTGAACGTAAACAAAATGTGTATTTAGGCACTTCGTGATAACTGAAGGCAGACCCTGCAGATGAATCTGGCAATAATAACGAACAAATTACACTCAGACTAAAGAGAGAAATCGTACGTCCTTCACGTCTCTTTCTCTCTATACGAACTAAAACGTGTTTGAGGTTAAGTTCGAATGAGTAAAACTTCCCTCTCGACACTTGGCCTACATTTAACAGACTTCCACTTAGATGTGGCCAACTTTAACCCACTTCATTTCTCTCCTCTTTTACACTTCTTCCCACAGCTCTCTGCAGATTTCTGCACATCTCATTGAGCTGCTTTCCTTTCCTATCATTAAATGCAGAGTTTGGTCACTGATATTACAGATATAAGAATGAAATAATCACTTCCTAGTGCACAGTGAACAGGAACAGTGGTGAACAGTAAAACAGTAACAGAGTACAGGAGGGCAGTGTGAAGGTTAATGATGAGCGATCGTATTGGTTTCAGCACGTCGTTCACAAGTCAGGCTGTACAAATCTCAATGCTTGTTTAACACGTTTCTGTTTCACTGAGGGGAAAATATAAAAACTCACAGCTGTGATTTAATCAGGAGCAGTGAGTTACTTGACATGCATAGCCTATACCGCGTGTACGTGCTAAAATAAAACATTTCACAGCCTTCGATATGCTCATGTAACAAAAACGACTGAGGTTTGTAATGCCATTAGTAGTATGCACACAGACAGTAGCTTCAGTAACATGTAGACAGTTAGTATGTGAGGATTACACTGGCTAAATGCACTTTGGGATTTAATAACTATTAGCATGCTTTTTAGACACAGACTTCAACTAAAAGCAGCAATGCTACAGGAATGGCGCACTCTTACACACCGAACAATGATTACCTGGATTACTCAGCTGAAGCTTGGGGGAAAATTTTCCATACAAAATGAAATGTCTCATGCTAGCATATAAAAACAGACATAAAAAAAGATAAAGGGTAATAAAATCTCACCAAAAAAAAAAAAAAAAGCATATATATAAGGCTCCAGCAGCTAAAACATTTAGAACATGCAAGTGGACACAGAAACAGGAGGGGTGACCCCAGCATCCATTAGTGAACGGCTTCCTCTCCACTTTTCCAGGTTCCTGTTTAGCCCATGCGGGTGGAGGAAGCCTGTTAACACAGAACACACAGTTTTAGTATCTGTCCTTCATCAAACCAAAGTCAAAGCATCTCTACCTACTGTACAAACACACAGAGAAGCTGAACTGCATTGTGTAAATAAGTGGCGTTTGGACACACGGTACCACTCCAACATTCATTAACCCTTCTGAAGGACAGTGAGGCTGAAGTCTTAGTTCACTGAAACACCGCATACAACCTCAGATCGTTTTCACGGTCTGTCTGTCGTGCGCGTTTAAATACATTCTCTCCAACTGTATCAGGTCCAGAACATGAACCGATTCTAATGCCCTACTTTTCCTATTTATTTTCCTAATATTTCGAAAGAAATCGCATCGTATGAAAGCCTAGGTGCAATGAAAAAAGAAGAAGGGATGACTATGGGTATAAGAAGGTATATTTTATTAGCAGTGTATCTGCTGAAAATCTTTATGTATGTATAAATTGGTGCTCGAGAGCCTATATATTCAATCGTTTATCAGGCATGTTCCCAGGAACACTGTGAGCATCAGTGACACCAGTTCATCACAGGGCACCATGCGTATCCTCGGTCACAATGTGCAATTTGACTATAGCTAACCCATGTACTGGCATGTTTTTGGGAGATGGAGGGAAAGTGGATAACCCAAAGGAAACCGACACAAAACCCAGCCTTGACTGGCAGTGATTGAGCTCAGGGATACTCTGGAGCTGTGAGGCTACAGCAGGATCTACTGCACCACTGTGCCGCCCACAAAATAAGCAAGCTTAAGGTTCAGTTTTTGCCATCCGACATACTCGTATGTAAAAAAAAAAATCTTAAAAAAAAAAAAAACAAAGAAAGAGGAAAGAAGCTGAGGCTTTAGAGTGAGACTCGTATCTAGTGATTAATGAATCACCTCCTTGATATTGCAGCCATATTTTTGCAACTACATACATACATACATACATACATACATACATGTGTATGTATGTATTTGCAAAAATATCTAATGTACGTATAATGTACGACTTGTGCAGTTTGAACTAAAGAGCTAGCTTATAGTAATTACAGCTTTAATGTTTACCTTGATGCTTGATTTAAAATAAATAAATAAAAATCAGGAAGCACAAACAGTGCTGTCTATCTGCATGCTAGAAGGCTCAATCCTAGTGGTTTCATAATAGTAATGGAACGTTACTAATGAAACTGCATCTGTGTGTGCAATGACGCACTTCAGAAGAAGAGCGCGTGTGTTCACCTGAGAGATGTTGACTCCAGTCAGTTTCTCCACAGTCTGAGGCAGGCGGATCATGATGTCCAGGACCTCTCCTGTCAGCTTGGCTGCTCCTACCTCTGATCCGCCGCTGGACACCATGGTGACTTTCTGAGCTGCTGAGAGGGGCTTGCTGATCTCTTCTGCCATCTTGAAGAAAGAAAACATCACATATTTAGGAAATATTCCAGTTCCTCATCATGTACTAGCAGAATCAGATAGCATTTAATAGGTAATATGGACATGCTGGCTGACCAGGGGCAGTTTCTCCAGCAGCATGTCCACCATGGCTCCCTCCTTGTACTGCTTGAAAGCGTCGGCCTTCTTGGCCATCTGCTCAGCCTCAGCGCGGCCCTTAGCCTCCAGAGCAAACGCTTCTGCCTCACCCTTCATCTGAGAGACAGTGAGAGAGAGAGGGAGGTTAGAAAGTTGGCTAGATTTAATAATTATTCAGGGTTCTTTTGCCTTTCTATAAACCACCATTTTTTAGATTTACTTTATAAAAAAAACAAACAAAAAAAAAAAATCCAGGCTTTCCATGTTCCTGTGAAATTTAAAAGTCATTATCTGTATCTTACAAAGGGTAAACATGAAATGTGATTTGCATTAGGGAGGATGTGTTAGTGCGGAAAATAAGGAAAACAACAAATGTAGAACCTTCGTGTCTTGACACTATATTGCATGGACCTTTTCAAGAAAAGAGATCTATACTTACTCTAATAGATTCAGCCTCAGCTTCAGCCGCCATGATAAGCTGCATTCTATGAGGTAAAAAAGGGAAAGAAGGCATGACTTATGCACTTTGTATCAGACCTGCAATTGACATGTAGGGCAACTGAGACCAATACAGAGAGGTTCAGTGAATAACGTAGCCCTGCTACGGTGCTAACCTTTCGGCCTCGGCGAGTTTCTCTAGCTTGTATCTCTCCGCCTCGGCTGGCTTCTTGACTTTGGCCTCCAGTTCCTTCTCCCTGCGGGTGATCTCCTGCTCCTGCAGAGTGATCTGCTGAGTGCGTTCCACCACCTGCACCTGCATCTTCTCCTCCTCGATCCTCTGCTTTGTCTTTGCCACCTGATACAGGAGCAGACCAAATTTTCCGAAAGGAACACTTTTGTTTTGAATCTGATTTACAAATCCATTATTTAGATAGTTGTTTATGTTTGGTTTGAGAGGTTACAGGTTTTGGTCCTAGATGGGTCATGTGACAGCTGTACCTGAAGCTGATAGGCCATCTCAGACTCTGCTTTCTTACTGTTGACCTCCATGTCATAGACAGCCTTTTTCAGCTCATAATCTCTCTGAGCTTTCGCCATCTCAATCTCATTCTTGTACTGTGCAGAAATCTTCTCCTGCATGGCATGGGCTTCCTAAACACACATGGACAAACAAGGTTTTATATATGGAAATCTACGGATTGTATGACACATGGAAAAAAAGAAAGCATTACAGATGTATAAGGAAGAGAGGCCGTACCCGGATCACTGCGTCCCTCTTGTACTGAGCCTCTCCGATGCGGGCGTCTCTCTGCACCTGGGCTGTGCGAGCCTTACCCAGAGAGTTCAGGTAGTCCTTAAAGAGGTACACCAAAGACAGCGTCAGCTTACAGCAAATGACAAAGGGGTGCGAGTGTGTGAATGGGGATGTGTTGCACACGGACATCACCTGGTCATCATGAACGTCTTTAAGCGTGTAGCTGACCACGCCAATGCCCATGTTGACCAAATCAGAAGAAGCCACCTTGAACACTTGCTCTGAAAACTTCTTGCGATCCTGATAGATCTCCTACAGGAAATCAGGGATTATACACACAGTAAGCAGCACTGTTTATTTACAAGGATATGAATGAATAAATAAATAAATACATGCTATAAAACTATTGTTGCTAAATTGGTGGAATAACTGAATTAGATGCAAAAATCACACAAAGATCATCATTTTAGCCTCTTTCATATATCATTAGCTCATGCTTCCACTGTGTGTGTGATGTGGGTAGTCTCCTTACCTCCACGGTCAGGTGAGCAATAATGGCTCTCTGATGGCCTTCCAGTGTCTCCAGGGCAATCTGGGAAATCTCAATCTCAGATTTCCCCAAGAACATCTGGCAAGCTGCAGCCAACATCTCTTTATTCTGGCCCTGGATTTTCACCTGCAAGGAATACAGCAAATCCCACACATCAGTCTTTAGTATGGGAAAATGCGTGTGCATGCGTAAAAATGTATGAACATCTGACCTGTGCAATGCCAGTCACTGAGATGGGGACACCATGCCTGGTGTAGACCTTATCACTCTTCACATTAAGAGTCAGAGTATTCAAAGATATCCTGAGGGAGAGAGAGAGAAAATGAAAGAGAAGGACTTCTGATTTAAAGCCAAAACCATTCATTAAAGAACAATAGCTTCATTACTACAAAGTCATGTAGTGATGTATGCTGTACTCACTAAAAATTCTGCCATCATGCATCAATCATTCCTAGAACTAAGCCATGCAGGTTCAAAATCACAATCGTTCTTTTTTGCCCTTCCTAACTACCAGGGGCAGTTTCAGACACATGGATAACATCATGACCAACAGATCTCCCCTTTGCACTGCCCTGAAACGTGCTCAACTATGATTGCTTCACTCAGAACACTGAGAGGTTCCATGTAAACTCTGGTTTTAAAATGTGCACGGTGATGCCCAGGTAGTAGCAGCAGAGTTTTCCTGGAGTGGCTGGAGTGTAGAGGAAGAGATGCTCCTTGCAAAGTGACATATCAGAGTAAGGGATGCCAGCCTGTCTACAGGTCAGCTTGATAACATCCCCCATCCAGTTGACTAACCCCTGCTTAACCAAGGTCTTATCCCCAAAGCAAATAATCAAATAAAATCTAACAGGGCCTGTTAGATTGGATGACTGTTGTTGGTTCCAAATAACACAGTAGGGTGTGTACCGGGTGCAGGAAGGAAGGAACACTCTACAGACTCCCCATCCTTGAAAGCTACAAGGTCAATAATCTGATTCACATAGTCGAGTGATGTTACCTTGGCAGAAATCCCAGACTCAGTCTTAAGATCACCTCAGAGTCATCTGGCTACCAAAGCAAGCAAGGCGAGCTCATTACCAGACCATACAAGTCCTAACTCTTTCAGTTGAGGTGATTGCTGGCAAGGCAGTTCTGAAGAAACCCATCTCAAACCACTTCATTCAGAGAGGGGCTCATATGGAGGGTCTCCAGTCCAAAGTGGGGCTCCCATGCTGGACTCCTAGGATACTGTGGGGACCTGCTGTGGTTTAGCAGTCCTTGAAAAAAAAGGTCTACATCCTAAAAATCGGACAATCCACAGAGTCCAGCTGAAAAGGTGACCACTATTTCCTGAACAACTTAAGAGCATACAAAGCCTGTGCACCGAGGGCTCTTGCATTCAGAAGTGACTCCTGAACTGGTAGACCTTCATACTCCATTCCAAGGGACCAGGCCCACAAAGACGACCTGGCTGAAGGTGCCAAATCTCATCATCCATCCATTAGACCAGCTTCAGAATGAAGCCACCAAATAGCATGCTTGTGTGCTCTGACAACTAGTAAAAGCAGCAGTGGGAACTAAGGTCTTGCTTGCCATCTTGGGGCTACAAGCAGGACTCTATGACCTACTGGGGTATCCTGCACTGGGGTTACCAGATCCTAAGCAGGTAGCTCCATCCTGTAGTCCGACATGTGCACAGGCAAGATGGGGAAAAGGAAATGATGGATGTATCGACTCCAACCCAATGGGAGTATTCCAAATGCTGTGTAACGCGACCTCAGTATGAGACCTTATGGGAAGATCTCAGCATGTGTACACATGCACCACTCAAGGTGGAATCCAGATGTCATTCACCACCACACATAAATAGTACCATAAATCCAGCCAATTGTACTCTTATTCAATCACTGGTTCTTCCTACTTTTTCATGCTGCACTTCATCCCAAAGAAATTCACCCTCTGGCTCTTCTTTTTAAGTCTGATAGTATTTCCCGGAGTTTGGTATCCACTATTCAAAAGAAGTTTGTCTCTGATGCTCAGCCCCTTCGGGATAGTGGAAGTATGGCCTGAGGATTTGAATGAAGCTGATTGGGATTGGGATCTTGTTTGAAGAATGTTTGGTGCTGCTTCTAAAAATGTTGGTCACCAGTTGCTTAATTATACATTTCTACACAGATTTTCTAACTCGCTACCACACGTTCCAAATGAAATTTCCTGTTAATTTGTGTTCCAAATGTCCCTTAATTTCCATTAGTACCTTCATACCCTCCTATATCTCCAGCTTTATTCTTACTCGCAGATGACTCACCTTTCGCTTGCTCAGCTTCTGTTCAAAAGACACTATTCAAATTCTGTACGGTGTCTATCCCTTCTCTGAAGTCAGTCTTTTCATGTTTCTTTGTAAATGGAACGGGCCACTGCAAGGCTACATCACACAAAACATTTCACAGAGCTACCACTGTGGCATTTTAGTCTACGGTTTTTGATTTCACTGCTTACTTCTCTTAGGTTTTTTCCCCTGTTCGGTTTGTTATTTAAAAATCCAGCCAACAGAGAATATTTTAAGAACCCCATACGGGAATAGATAAACCATAAATTCATCGACTTGTATCATAGGTTGATAGGCATCAACATGCTTTAGTTTCCAAGAAATATGTATATGAACTGATTGGAGAATGTTTATCTAATACATATTAAATGAAATTTCGGTTGATGTACGTGACAAAAAAGTGCTGGCGAGTGTCATATAAACAGCCTACTGAGTCGTTTCATCTACCAGGCATTGACGAATAAAAAAACTGACAGCAAAAGGTATGTAATCTGATCATCCTGGGCGAGAGGGTTGTCCATTCTTGCCATAAAACCATCAAGTAATTCTCCATACTCCAGATTTAAGCTATTTTGCAATGTGTTTGGTGGATCTCCTGGTGCTCAGATCATCATGGTCAATCATACTGATAACAGTGATCACACTGTAAACACTGACCATGCAATGTTTATGGTAGACACTCTTCTCATTCTTCACCAGCCGAAATAAGTTACTCTTATATTGTTTATATTGTAGTCGTATTGTAGCTCTGACAAAAAAAAAAAACCCTGATGCTGTATTCCCTTTTTGAAAGCATTGTTTGCCATGTTAACTGAAAATCAATTGTAAGGCTGGGCTAGAAGATGATTATGACCTTTGATCCTAAGGCATTGTGTGCTGAGAATTCCTATTCAAGACGAAAGAAATCCTGTTGAGTCGACAGTTTTCCTTTCATTCTTCAGGGTACATGTCTTTAGTAATTGATTTTATGTCACATATGTCATGGATAGAAATTAGATTATTCCTTTCCTTGTTGTTCGAGTAACAAGATGTACAAGATGATTATTCAGTATCTTTAAAGGGACAGAACAGTACTGAATCTGTACCTCTGAATCTGCTGAATGCAAGGGAAGACAAACACTCGTCCGCCTGCAACCATAAGTGGAGGAGAGCGGCAGCAGCCTGAAGGAGGAGAAGAGACAGAGGAGATCCCAGAATGCACTCAACTCAACAATTAGTGTAGAAACCCACTACATCCGTATCACTTTCCCCACACTAACTGCAGCCTCTGTCGCTATATCTGTGTTTCCATTACACAACAATCAAACAACTACTGTCACAATGTCCTTTTATCTGTAGGATCAATTGTGAAATCATCGCAGCACTGGTGTGAAATAATGGAAAATGTTAAGGAGGAGGGAAAAAAGGGACATTGCGCCAGTTGCAACATGATAAATTGCTGATTTTAAAGCAACTGCTAGACAGAGGACAACAGTATGTCAAAAGAAGGCTTACTGTTTTTTTTTTCTCCACAGGGTTCAAGTCAAATAAATACAGACATTACCTGCTCATGCAAAAAAGGATCAGACTGAGACTCTAAAGTTAAGGGTGAGGTTTTTGGTTTAATGGAACCATGAACCATTAACTTTTATCACTGCAAGGTATGGGTGTGGATCGAATTAAGACAGGTATAAAATTATTCAGGTTAGTACAAAATCTAGATTCTGTACAATATAAATGCACCTTTTTTTCCTTTCCAGTGAACATGTTCACATAAACTAAACAGCAAATATTCTACAAGTTGAGAACTGAGATTGAGAATATTGATGAGGTGCCGCAGTGGGATTATAAAACGCTGTGAAACCTCTATATGCACCTTGAAGGATTTTGTTGGGGGGTTTTTCCCCCCCTATGGACTATATTATGTATTTTCAGTTCAGTAAAACCATTTGTTTCTTAAAAATATTATTTTTATACTATTATTTTTCACATTTAACATTTTTCAATAACAGGAAAACTCAATGCCTGAGCCCATGTAAAAGTCCTCTTATGACATTTTGTTCATCTAATCAACTGTATCTACCAATTCTTTATTTTTACCCCATCCTTAAGTCTTCACTGACTAAATATAGAAATTTTAATGGATACATTACAACCTGGCATATTTCAGATTCATCCCTATTTTTGTGAATAGCATAAATGCTCACCCATACGATATTATGCAACCGACCAGTTGCATTGATTTAGTTTAAAAAATTACAAATCGAATCTAATCACAGCACCGTTCTGTATTGTACACTGCAAACTATGTAACAAAATCTGTTTCCAAAGTCAAACACTGTGAAAAAAACACTTCTATTTTCATTCTTTTTTCAATTTAATACTTTTTTTTTTTTTTTTTAAATTGTGAAGCGTGAAGAATAAAATCTTAGAAATATTTACATGAATTTCCACAAGTGTGTATAAAACCTGAACACATAGAATAGAATAATAGTTTTAATAGAAGGGGTACGAAATCCTGGAAAATCTAATAATCTGTTTACATAGTGACCTACAAATTCTCCAGAATTTTGAATACTGAATCTTGAAGACACTGAACATTTCCTTTCTTCGTCTTAAACGTCCCTCTGTCAAGTTTTAGTTTTGAATGAAAACAAACCCCAGATTGTCAGCGTGTTCTCGGACATTTCGACCCCGCCGTTCGTCTTCACTTTCTATATTCACATCTGTTACTTTTGCAGATTTCACAATCCAACAGTAGGTCAAGTGATTCAGGAAGTAAGCCGTTCCACCAGTTTGTTCGAACGCAGCTATTCATAATGAATGAAGTGAGAGATCACGGTGTGTGGGGTGCGTCCTGAGTGAAAGGTCACATACTTACACAGGATTACTCGTAATACAAACATTAACGTGAGGAGGGCCGTGTCCTTACCTGAGACCACCATGGCCTCGTTGGGACCGCAAGTGTAGAACATGTTCAGACTGCCCTGGACCTGCACAGAGTTGAAGAAGAAGCCTTTATATGTTATGATTTTTTATATATATATATATAAAGAGGGTTAAGGACCTTGCAGCTTGGCAGTGATGAGGCTTAAACTAAAGAACCTTTATAGAGAGAATCAGATGTTATATTTCACAGGGAGAGTGAGATGAGCCAGGTCCAAATCACGTGACCTCTCTCTCTCTCTCTCTCTCTCTCTCTCCCACTTCCTGTTTGTTCAGCTCCAGTCAGAAGCTGCCCACAACAGCATCCAGCAACTGAGCAAATCATTTCCACAGAAACATCCTGTATACTCTCAGCAATACAGAAGTCCTAACTAAAGGCAGTAAAATGATCCCATCATTCACAACCCAAAGTGTTTACCCAGTTCCTGTCGGTCATTAATTAACCTGACAACAGTTAGCTAATGTTTTGGGATGAACCAAGGCCTTGCAGTTTTCCACTCAAACAAGAGAACATTAGACGGGATCGTTTATCATAAAAGTAATTACATTACACACCCACTGGTTAACCTAGCATCATCAAGTCATCTTTTTTTGCAGTGCGCACTAAACATAGGCTATAACGAGCCGAGTTTTATTCTAGTGCTTGTCAGTGAAGTGCCCCAGTTAGCCGATTAGCTGGGTTAGCTAGCGTGGCCATGCAGACAACACGACCATCATTTCAGTTAAACACGCTGCTTTACAACAGGCCAATAATGCTCGTGTAAGAATTGTGGAAATTATTTACATTAAACAAAAGCACGCCTGGTGTGATTCCTCTGTCTAATCCACAGTGCGCCGTAAACAGCTCCCCCGCTAGCTCCTAATAATATAAACTAACCACACAATGTTTTAATCATCGCTTTAAATCTGTTTAATAACGTGACGCTCATATGTAGATGACTTACCGAAAGCTAACAGCTGGAAAAGACACAAGAATGCAGTCAGAAACAGGTAAAATCACTGAACCTCTGGACACAGTGTTGACAGTTGAAGTAAATCCCCTCCTCCAGCCGCGTGTGTGTGTGTGTGTGAGACACAAACCTCAGAAACACGACACCCTCGTCAGACAAGCTGACCACGCCCTGTAACCGGAAAACGGCAACACACGACCACGCCCACTGCACACGACGCCACCTGGTGGTAAAGACACGCAAAGGCACCTTTATACCTCAGAATTAAATCTGTCCCAAGCAGCTTCTCTAAGGAGTCTTCTTATTCTTATACACTCCTGGGCAAATAAACCTAATATTGCAAAACATGAAGCTTTTAATGGTCTCAACAATAATCACTGGGCAGAAACTGAACAAGAAGTAAAAAAAGCACTCCTGAGACCTGGGGCTTCTCTTGCTCGTCGATGCTCATTGCTGAAACTGCTGGAAACACTTACATAGTCTTCTGGTACACAAAGAGGAAATCATGAAAAGATTTAAATGTTTAAACGATTTCAAATTGAAACTAACTTGTCTGCGTGTTCAAAATTTTCCAAAATATCTTCCGTTTGAAGACTTTAACATCGATTGGAACAACATGGACTCTTGTTTCTGTAAAAAGCCATCTGCAAGTTTACTCACAAGACTTTAAAGGAAATCAAAGGAAAAGCTCCCACACCAATTTACTTTATCTATTTGTTTAATTTTTGCTAATTTTCCTGACCAAAGATTTGCTGTTGAGACCATTAAAAGGTTAATGTTTGCAATATTGGTTTGCCTCATTTTTTTTCCCCAGGAGTGTACATCCTTATTCCCACTTCTATGTGGTGTCGATGTGGGCAGGATGGGTGAGAGGTGGGGTACACCCTGGACAAGTCGCCAGTCTAAAACAGTCAGGGCTAAAACAGAGACGAACAGCCATTTACACTCACAGGCAATTTAGAGAAAGTAGTTGACCTAATCTGCATATCTTTGGACTGTAGGAGGAAACCTGAGATCCCAGAGGAACCTCCACACACGCATGGGGAGAAAATGCAAACTCTGAAAAGAAAAGCCTCAGTCGGTTGGAAGGCTTGTACCCAGAACCTTCTTACCGTGAGGTGACAGTGCTAAGCAGTGCACCATGCAGCTTCACTAAGGAGCACCAAAAGAGAGTATAAATAAAAACAGAAGAAGGTCCAGTAAATGAAAATAAACTAACATAAGACCTCATAAAATATTTTTTTAAAAAAGAGAAAAATGCTTTAATAATAAAGGTGTAAAGACAAAGCAAGAGTAAAACAATACTAACAAAAGAATGAAAAGAGATGGTGAAAATATTCGAAAGGGGGGAGTTCTGACAGTGATGTTCCATATTAAATTGAATTAGATTAGATTAGATTAGGTTAGATTAGATTAGAGGACCCAGGTCTGGAGGAAATGGTTGTGGATAGATTTGTTTCACAGACAGCACACAGGATCTTCACACAGCACACTGTAAATCCCAGACTCATGAATCAATACTCTATATCTTTGCACATTGCCATGTTTGTGATGTCACTGTTGTAAAATTAACAGCAAATTAATCAAATCATGTAAAGAGCAGGAGGGCCTCTATCAATGTGAATGAGGATCATTTGACAGGTATGAGTCGTATATCATATACAAAACCATGTTTCTCCTCTGTGGTGATTGTTGAATTTTATTGGGAAAATGGTGCATAAAAGCATGTGCTAACTTTGTTCTTTTTATTTCAGGTTGACAAATGCTTGATGGCATATAAAGTCAGTCCAAATACACACACTACCACACTAAATAATATTTACTCCTGTCCAAGATATTAGTTTCTAACATTATAAATAACAGAAAAAAAGGAAGAAGGATGATAGAAATGAATTCTATGAACAAATTCGGTTTTGAAAAGAAAACACTAACATTCATAACAGTGTCATAAATTGTACGTTTTTAGCCTGTTCTTGTTATTTACCAGTGTAAAAGTGCTTATTAGTTAGGCTAATGCTATGAATAAAAATTATAATTTGGGTAGCATTGTGAAAATAATGCACTTGGAAATGTAAATAGGACCCATCTGAGAGGCAACGCACAACTATGTACAAAAAATCCATGCTGACTTCCTAAGGACACATGGCGTATGCGGTAAAGTTTTCAGGCCATCATGGAATTCAAGGCTACGTCACATGTCTGTGTTAGTTATGCATCCGCTCCCAGGAGCACTGGATTGTGTGTCCAGAGTTAACCTATGGAAAGCTGCTGGTCCTGATATTATACCTGCCCAGGTGCTCAGGAAATGTGCTGAGCAGCTTGTAAATGTCCTTACAGACATCTCCAACATCTCTCTGAACCAAGCAGTTGTGTGCTTCAAGAAGACCACCATCATCCCTGTGCTGAAAAAAATTGTCTGCATTCTGCCTCAATGACTACTGGCCTACTCCATTCACACCTGCCGCCATGAAATACTTTAAGTGGCTAGTCATGAAAAAACATGAAGAGCAGTCTTCCCACCATACTGGACCCAATCCTCTCGCCGACTCACCTGGACAAAAAGATAAGGTGGCTGTTTACAGACCTCAGTTCAGCATTTGTTGGGTTTGACCACCTCCTTCTGCAACTAGATCTTGGAGACCCCAGTACATCAGGATCAGGATCAACACCACCTCCATCACACCACACTGAACACTAGTGCTGTCCAGGGCTGTGTGCTCAGTCCACTGCTGTTTACACAGCTGACACATGATTGTACTGTCAAATACAGTCACATTGTCAAGGTTGTTTATGATATTATAGTTGTGGGGGAGGTGGGGCAGCTCTCAGAATGATGCAGAGACAAGTTTGTCTCTCAATGTCAGTAAAACCAAAGAGATGATTGTGGAATTTAGGAGGACCTGTGTTGACCGTTCATCACTGCACAAACATGGAGCAACTGTGGAGAGAGTTAAAAGCTCCAAGTTTCTAGGTGTGCACATCACAGAGGACCTCTCCTGGACCTGTGTATTCAAGAAATCCCATAAGCATCACTACTGTCTGCAGAGGTTGAGGAGAACTTACCTCCTTCCCCCATCCTCCTTCAACAGAGAAACTGTAAAGTGCGTCCTGACCAGCTGTCTTGATGTCTGATATGGGGACTGTATGGTATGGGGACAGTTGAAAAGATCAGCTGATAAGATCATTAGGTTCTCGTCTTACACCAGCCCCTGTGTCTGTAAGGCCACCGGCATTGTGGACGATTGTCTACCAACCATCTCATGGACTCTTCACCCTTCTGCCATCTGGGAGAAAGACTCGAGCATCCATGCTTCCACCCTCAGACTCTGCAACAGCTTCTTCCATGAGGCAGTCAAAATACTATGACTCTAGTATAAACACCAGTGCACAGCTGCACTTTATAATGCTGCTATATTGAGACTATTTTGCTGCTGCTTTTGACCCAATATTGCAGCTGCACTACACAATAGTTGAACTAGTTTTTTTTTCTCACACAACACTGTTCTGCTGCCGTACACTGTTAACGTACAGTGTACAACGTACACTGTCCCATGTATTTATTGTCTTGGGCATTTATTGATTTTTTTTTTCACTCATCTCACAGTGTGATGTCTTTGCATTTTATGTAGTCCTGTGTAGAGTGCCTGTCATGATCTGTCCCTCTCTGCACACGCAGCGTGCTTTGTGAACTCTGAAGTTATGCTGCGAACTACTCCTAAGGACTGCAGTTCCCATGAGCACATGCATCCAACCAAGATAACTGACACACATTCTCAGTGCCAGAGCACGAGCCCACTCCAGTCAGATCCCACTCCTGTCCAAGCCAAAAGACCAGCTCCAATTAAGGCCACAGAGACTGTTCATGTTAAGGCCACAAGAACAATTCAAGCCACAGAGGGAATTCCATTTCAGGTCACGGAGCCTGTTTCTGTATCGGCCACAGAGCCTGTTCCAGTAAAAGCCACAGAACCTGTTCATTTTTCTCCTGTCTCCAAGGCTTCAGAGACCACCCCTGGCGCAGAGGCCATTCCAGTCAATGACCCAGCCCCTGTTGCATTGCCTGTTTTAGTTGCAGCCTCCAAGGTCTCTAAGCCAGTTCCAGTCCTATTCTCAGAGCCTGCCCCAGTTCCCATCACAGTCACAGAGCCCCTCCTGTTCCTGGTCCAGTAACAGTCACAGTGCCTGCTAAGGTTTCAGTGTCAACCATTTTAGAGCTGATTCAATACTCAGATCCCACTCCAGTCAAAGCAAATGTTCAGGTTTTACAGTCAGTTCTACTCTCCATGTCTGCAGTGGCTACATTTCAAGATAGCTCGCAATCCACAGTTGAAGCCACAGAGCCTGCTCCTGTTCCAGTCAGTCGCAGCCACAGAGCTTGCTCCTCTTCCAGTCGCAGCCACCAAGCCTGCTCCTCTTCAGTTGGAGCCACAGAGCCTGCTCCTGTTCCAGTCGGAGTCACAAACCCTGCTCCTCTTCCAGTTGGAGCCACAGAGCCTGCTCCTGTTCCAGTCGGAGTCACAAACCCTGCTCCTCTTCCAGTCGGAGCCACAGAGCCTGCTCCTGTTCCAGTCACGTCCACCAAGCCTGCTCCTCTTCCAGTCGCAGCCACCAAGCCTGCTCCTCTTCCAGTTGGAGCCACAGAGCCTGCTCCTGTTCCAGTCGGAGTCACAAACCCTGCTCCTCTTCCAGT
>JAQQZR010000033.1:6283169-6308215 GCA_030068235.1 Notoglanidium macrostoma
AAATGTGTGTGTGCATGTATGGAAATTGCTTTACCCTATATACGCAGCTATTTCTAATTTGCATGAGTCTTTTATCATCATCATCATCAAATAATATCAGCACTCTGATCAGTCTAAAACATTGCAAAATACTACTATTTATTAATAAAGCCTAATAATTTTTAAGACAATAGCAAATCTCAGGTAATCAAACAGCCAATTTTGTGCCTTATTTATTTCATTCATGAGCCTCATTATTGTGGACAGCCTTCTGCATCTGCAGACAAAATGTCTCATTACGGCATTTTCTTACCACGGCCACGTCCCAAACCGCAAACTACCCTCCTAGATAGTAAGCTATGTGAAAATGAATGGGATTAATAATAAAATGTGCAGTGCTGTAGTATGTGCTTGGGTGTGAAACGTGAGCCATCTTTATCTTGGTCTGTTGCCGGGCGTCACCCGTCCCTTTAAACAGCTGTCACACCGGCAAGCAGGGCACATCATTAGACTAGTACTATACATCAGTTCATTATACGCGCAAAATAATATATTTAAATATGTATATTTTTTTCATTGGAAGTCTAGACATGCCTCCTGAAGCTAAGACAATAGCCTGTTTTACTGTGAATGTGGATATTTCAGTGGAAGCTATTGCTCTTGGTAGAGAGAATAGGGAAGGGTGGGGCGAGAGAATCATGGACAAAGAAAAACTAGTTCTCAGCCTAGAAACCTCATCACAGCATGTAGGTGAAGGCTTGTAGTGTTTATTTGGACTTGCATGAACTATATAAGAGCACATAAATCCTTTATATTTTGCCATGGAACAATGAACTGGAGTAGAATCTCTGCCGTGATGGGCTGCAGGATAACCAGTCGATCGGTGGCTACGTTTGTTCTTATCGGCACATGTAAAGAAATTTGATCTCAACCTGCCCATGTTAGGAATTTTATACCTTCTAATATGCCATTGACCCATTATATCTTCTATTAACAGACACTTTCCGGTTTTATCACCAAAAGCTTTCTATGCCTTTGTTATCGATGTTATCAGTCACGCTTTTATCACCATCATGATTGAAAATGCCTTTTTTTAAAGGAGCAGTCAGATTTGTCTGAGATATTCAATAGGCTTGCTCAAGCCAATTCCTTTAAGATAATGCCTTCAGTGTATTCCCTGCATTAGTGGGCGTGGATGTGTTTCGCTATTCAGTCATTGAAGTGTGTGTGTGTGTGTGTGTGTGTGTGTGTGTGTGTGAGAGGGGAGGGGAGGGGCGAGTCCCAGCAGATGGAAGACGTGGCTTTAGCAATGGGGTCTCCAGCTGCTCAGAGACTTAGGGTGAATAGCAAGTTGGTAAATCACGGTTTGTCCCCGCCTGTTTAATAATGCAGTCTAACCCGCACAGAGATGTAGGAATATCCTGCACACTTATTGATTTTGTTATTGACTGGCGTACATGATGAGGAAGCAAGTTAGGTTTGATTTGTGCGTCTGATGTCTAACGTGAGCATTGCTTTTTGCTCCCGTGGTTTGATGGAGTACTGAGAGGGAGGTCTTGGCTTGCACTTTGTGCAGCAATTCCCCTCCACGTTGCCCTCATTCTTTCAAAGCAATTCCGCCACATATACCTCAATGTCTGTCTTAACAAGCTTCGCATTTTACTCTCCTTCTCCCTGCACTTTTAATCATTCAAATTGAGGTAATAAAACACACACACACACTCCAAATGCAATATACTCAGAAATAGAGAAGTATTTTCAGACACACAGAGATGAGGACACCAACAGGTTGGATGTGAGTCAATAAATAATTACATTTGAGTCAATACATAAACTGCAGAGGCTGCTGGAATTCAGCCAGGCACATGCTGTGCTGTCATTTTGGTCCCTCATTTTATTACCCCATGTCTCCTAGTCATACAATAACAAGTCTTTTACACTGGAGATGAGATGAGTGAGTGTTATTTTGTAATTGAATGAAGTCAATTAAGTTATTAGGGATTGAATTTTATTTATTTATTTATTTAGTTCTGGGAGGTGATCAGCGATGAACACGGCATCGACCCAACAGGAACCTACCATGGGGACAGCGACCTGCAGCTCGACAGAATCAGTGTCTACTATAATGAGGCTACAGGTACAACTGTAAAATCACACACACACACACACACATACATACACTTTAATGCAGGTCAGATGTCGACTAAGCACATGATTTAATTATTAATTCATATTTATTATACATCACAGCAAAGTTCTCTGTACGTGTGTTGAACCGCTGTTCCCTCTTTTCCCTTTCTCCCCCTCTCTCTTTAATGGAGGAGGTAAATATGTGCCCCGAGCTATTCTAGTTGACTTGGAGCCTGGCACCATGGACTCCGTCCGCTCTGGACCCTTTGGACAGATCTTCAGACCTGACAACTTTGTGTTTGGTGAGCCATTGGAGAAAAGATTTGAGAATTGATTTACTTCTTGTCCTATTTTTACATTATCCAGGAAAGTAGATTTTAGGCTCTTTTTGGTGTTTGAGATGTATCTTGTATTGCTATATGGCTTCTTTCACATGGTATTCTGTATAGCTGCCTGTCAATCACAGGTTTTTTTTTTACTTTACTTTAAATATATTTACTTGTTTACTCCTATTTCGGTCCAGGTCAGAGTGGTGCTGGTAATAACTGGGCTAAAGGCCACTACACAGAGGGAGCAGAGCTGGTGGATTCTGTCCTGGATGTGGTGCGTAAGGAGTCTGAGAGCTGCGATTGCCTCCAGGGCTTCCAGCTCACCCACTCGCTGGGTGGCGGGACCGGATCCGGAATGGGCACGCTGCTCATCAGCAAGATCCGAGAGGAGTATCCCGACCGCATCATGAACACCTTCAGTGTGGTGCCTTCTCCTAAAGTGTCTGACACAGTGGTGGAGCCCTACAACGCCACGCTGTCCGTCCATCAGCTGGTAGAGAACACAGACGAGACGTACTGCATCGACAACGAAGCCCTGTATGACATCTGCTTCCGCACTCTGAAACTAACCACTCCAACTTACGGCGACCTGAACCACCTTGTCTCTGCTACCATGAGTGGTGTCACTACGTGCCTCCGCTTCCCCGGGCAGCTCAACGCTGACCTGCGCAAGCTGGCCGTCAACATGGTGCCCTTCCCGCGTCTTCACTTCTTCATGCCTGGTTTCGCACCTCTTACCAGCAGGGGAAGCCAGCAATACCGCGCACTCACCGTGCCCGAGCTCACACAGCAGGTATTCGATGCCAAGAACATGATGGCTGCCTGCGATCCACGCCACGGTCGTTACCTTACCGTGGCCGCCGTCTTCCGTGGCCGCATGTCCATGAAGGAAGTGGACGAACAGATGCTCAACGTGCAGAACAAGAACAGCAGCTACTTCGTGGAATGGATCCCCAACAACGTCAAGACGGCCGTCTGTGACATCCCACCACGCGGCCTCAAGATGGCCGTCACCTTCATCGGTAACAGCACAGCCATCCAGGAGCTGTTCAAGCGCATCTCCGAGCAGTTCACCGCCATGTTCCGACGCAAGGCCTTCCTGCACTGGTACACCGGAGAGGGCATGGACGAGATGGAGTTCACCGAGGCCGAGAGCAACATGAATGACCTGGTGTCCGAGTACCAGCAGTACCAGGATGCTACAGCTGAAGAAGAGGGCGAGTTTGAGGAGGAGGGTGAGGAGGTGGCCTAAGAAGCGGAGACGATTAAGAGAGGGCAGGGGAGTGGGAGCAGGATTCGGAGGGAGTAGTGGTATTTAAGGGGGAGAAAAAATGTAGCACAGCACATGCGGAATCGACCGTAAGTGTCTTGAAGTTAGCACTAGACAAATGGGGCCAAACCAACCAGAGGAGTCTTGAACAAACGTTCTTGAGCACATAATAAAAACGCTAGTAGTAATAGTTATTCGTTACAAATCTTTTTTCATTTCTTTACCGTACCAGTGTCTTCACTCTGACCCTATTCACAGCAGAAAAGGTATGATGTGGCCTATTTTCCCTTAAACAGATTCATTTTGTCCTACCCTAGAAAACATTTTCAGTTTAGAAATCACTGACCACTAGTTTGGGAAACCAGTTATATTGATCTGGCCAATAAGTTCACTGCCCTACAGGCAGAGCTGCGCAAACTGGATAATACCAGATAAATAAACACGCGTCCAATAATGAAGCTTTGATGGAGATGGGGGGAAGGATCCGTAGTGGTGATATGAGTGTTTAGACCGATCATGTTTTTCTTTTTTTTTTCTTTTTTTTGCCTTTCCATTTGTGATCTTTTTTTTTTTAACAGTCACAAGAAACAGGAAAACCCCGGACCAGATTCAGTCAGAATGATTTTAAAAGTGTTTGTGTATTCCTCCTAATGAGTGTTGCACTACAACGGGACGACTTTGCACAATGATGCCACTAGTCCTCATTCGCAGTATTCAGTCGAATGGTTTACAAAGAGTGACAGGGTTTTAAGGAATGATAGGAAGAAAAATCTGAAGTGCAGGAACAAGGGCGAGAGTTAAATTGAGAGCGTTGTTCAGTCTTCCTGCCTGGACGCCAACCAACGTCTGCAGAGGGAAAGCCTGGACGGCATCGGTGGTACAGGAATGTAGAACGGATCATGCGGGAAAACTTGAACTTTAAAAGGACAGATTTTAGAAGGTTGTTAAGAAGGTACTACAATTTGCAACATGAATCTTCATCCTGTATCTGAGCCCAAAACTTTTTAAACTTGTTTTTAGCATGTTTTGTTTCTTTTTCATTACGAGGTGTTAAGAATGTCCCTTGCATTTTATACTTTGATTTCCTAATAGAAGGACCTGAGCCTCTGGGGGGAAAAAACAATAAAATAAAGATGAAACATTGTCTACTTTTTGATTGTTTCTTTCACATCTATATCTTTAAGGCAAATGCATGGCAAGACAACATTTTATAGGTTTAGCTGATAAAATATGAAGTACATTTACTGTAATATATTATATTATATTATATTATATATAAGGCAAACATATTGGACTGCACAAATATCAAACAGCTTTTGTCTTCATGCAGATTTACCTCTGAGGTTTTGCTCCATCTCTGGTAGGACACGGGTTCATTTATAAAGTAGGACACTCCTAAACAGCTGGCAGTAAGATTTAAAACATTCTGTTTAGACTTTAGGCCTGGATCCAATGCATAATAGCTCGATTTAGGCCACAATACCTCTGTGAATGTGCAAACTATCGACTTTTTTAGACTTGTCCTTGGAACTAGTAGGCAGAACAAATATGGTACTGTCCTATTTCCTTTACAAACTGACTATAAGATAAGAACTCAATATTGAATATAATAACTTAGATAATGGTCTGTTGTGATGTCCACCACTGTTGAAAACAATCTCAGACCCCTTGAATATGCTACACAATAGACACCATATTCTGTGTTTAGTGATCATGGTACTGGGTTCGAGGTATTACACATACTATAACGTCTGTATTTAATTCTAAACTTTCACTCCTTTTTAGTGTATTAAAGTTGTATACATGTATAATGACAACAGACTTAAAGCATATACTTAAAAATATTAAGAGGACAGGGTAAAACAATAAAGAGATAAAACTAACAGCATATACACTCAAAAGAAAGACTTGGAATACAAAGTTACATTCTTATTTGATTCAAGCATGTTTGAATCTAGTGTTATATATATATAACATACCTGCATCTAAATCATCCATCTTATCCATTAAGGGTCACAGGGAAGCTGGAGCCAATCCCAGCTGACAGGTTGGATACACCCTGAGTGGGTCACCAATCTATCGCAGGGCTAACTCAGAGACAAGCAACTATTCATACTAACCTGCATGTTTTTGGACCTTGGGAAGGAAACCAGAGAACCCAGAGGAAACAAATGCAGGCTCAGGGAGAACAAGGAAACTCCACACAGATAGGGCCCAGTCAAGTTGCAGGTTCGAATTCAGAACCTTCTTCCTGTAAGGTAACAATGCTAACCACTGCAACACCGTGCTACCCAGCAGTTAAACCAATATTAATACAAAAACAGCAACATGGACACAGGAATGACAGATTCAGTGACTTCATGTTTATAGAATGAACAGCAGCCATATAGTGTTAGTCTTGTAACCTGTAATAATAAGATGAGGAAAATTCTACATAGTTAATAGCCTATGTGGATGAAACCAGGCTGTGGCAGGAAAGCCTGGCTCTCGGACAAAGCCAAAGCGGCATGAGGGGAGCCATGCAAATGATTTGCTACAGAAACTGATGGAAAAGGTCCTTGTCTAGCATCTGAAATACAAAATAAATTGTGTTTACGTCAGTGAAGTATGATTAATATAAATATTGAATAAATGATAATATATTATAAATATATATAATATAAAAATTTACATTTTAAAAATTAAAAGACGTTATTATTATTATTATTATTATTATTATTATTATTCATTTATATTTAGAACACACACACACACAAAATATGTAACATTGCGCGGGGAAATTTTCACAAAGGGTAGCGTCCTTTACACAACATCCAATCAAAGATCATGACATTTTGAGTGACATACATCACAACCAATCAGCTTTAGGCATTAACCCAAGTGACCAATAAGCATTCATGTTTACTTTAAAGGCGTAGCTTACTGTTCAGGAAGTTTTCCTTCGCTGCTGAAACTGCGTGGTAAAGTATACGATTATACTCTATTTAAGCGAATGAAGGAGTGAAGCCAATCAGAGCAAACTAACAGTCTTTAAATGCAACACTGTGGCATGTTTTCACATCTTTAATGATTTCTTTAAAAGCCTAAATCGTCAGGATGTGTGAACTGGCTAAAGAGCTAACACTACTCGTGTTGCAGCTGCAGCATTTTAGCTGACATTTATTTATCCGGTATATTTATGATCGCAGCGCACGTGCATTGAGAAGGTCAACGTCCTGTCATTTAAAATACAAACAACGCTAAGCTACGCTGTTAGCATCCTGATGTTGCCATGGATATGGCGATCTGCCTTCTCGAGATGTTGCCTGACTCCTCTGGCCTGCTCGGCCTGCTTAGGGATAATGGCTGTGCTCTGAGTCTTGATCTGCAGCTGTAAACTCTCTGATAAATATCCGTGTCTCCTCGACAGGCCTGCATGGACGCGACCCAGCAGATTGAGGACTCTTTCTTCGGAGAGGAGAAGGACTCTGATGATGAACATGGACTGGGAGAAGAAAAGAGGCAAAGAGAGCCACTGGCTGTACTGAAAGTGTTGAAAAACAACCACATCCCAGAGACAGGTGTGCAGCATTAGTGTTGTGTGTGGACTCTTACAGCACTCTGCTAGTCATTTTGTAGTGTTTATGTCATACATTTCATTTGCAAATTAGTGCTTTTAAGCTATTGTCATGTCATGTAGTCAAAGTTTCAAAGTTTACATCCACCCACTGTATATACCGCTTATTCATTGCGAGTGGTCACAGTACAGAGTAGCCAGTAGATCTAATCTGCATGTCTTTGGGGTGTGGGAGGAAACTGGAGCACCCAGAGGAAACCCATGGAGAGAACATGCAAATTCCACACAGAAAAGCCATTAATATACAAATGCAAAACGTGTAATTCTGTTGCGTATTAAATTGAAACATTAACAACTGTTTGATTACATGTGACATCATACAGTAAGTTGCTTTGGTTTCCTGCACACACTGGCTTTCACTTGCCTGCATGCTAATCAGATATTTAATAGTGATCTCATGGCAGAGTTACAGTAATTATGAGATAATGGTTCAGGGAACTGTGCATCTCCTCCGACTGGGAGATTAGTAGGTTTTGTGCAACACATAGGGATCATTTGGTAGACATAAACAGAGCCAAATCCTAGCCTTACATTCTTAACTGACCTTAAAACCACTGCTATTTTTATTTTTATTTTTGGTCCTTTTTTTTTTCTACACCCTATACACACTTGCATATATACGAGGTTTGAGAAAGCTCAGACTTCCCAGCTGATAATTAATAGTTTGACAAGGAAACAAGATTATTTTTATAAGTCAATAGTTCATAATTACTGAAATTCAGACATGAAATGTATGCACTGTAATGTCACTCTGAAATTTTAGCTATGTTTGGTTAACACGGATGAGAAAACGAAAGACATAAACTATAAAACAACAATTAATTGTAAAATATTAATTGTACTATTACTTTTGCTAAGTAATAGTAAAAGTTTAAAAAAAAAAAGTAATACTTTTACTTTTACTAAGTAAAACTTTATATTGTTTTACTAGTCAGGCAAAATTTGTACTGGATTCTTTGCAACATTTCCGTTGTGTGAGCACAATGCGAAGGCATCGGCAAGTTCAATATATCAAGTTAGCTAGTGCGAACTGTAAATTATACATTGCAGTTCTTAAGTGTACACACAGTATTATTTTGCAAATTTGAAGTTTCTCTCTCCAACATGTATCCACAGAGGTGCCTCTCTACCAGGGAGAGAACGTTTTAGGGAGAGACCCTGCCTCTTGCTCTGTTCCGCTCCAAGCCCGGTCCATATCCAGCCGGCATGCCATCATCTCCATCTCTGTGTTCGGTCCTAATGATCGTCATGCTCGCAGTGAAGCCACGGAGGCCCTGCTGTGGGACCTGGGCAGCTTAAATGGCACCAGGAAGGGCCGGCTTAAACTGACCCCACAAGTACGCTACGCTCTGACCGAGGGAGACGGCGTGGTGCTCGCTGATCTGCCCTGCCAATACATCAGCCTGAAGAACACCGAGAGAAACACGCACACATCCAGAGCTGATGGTGGGAGAGAGAAAGCAAAGGGTCCGACATGCACTAGCAGTAGCTCAGAAGGAGGGACGGGGAAAGGAGTGGAGAATGGTGGGAAGAAGAGCGCACTACCTCCTGTGCCGGTGTGGACTGATGAAGTGAAAAGTCTTCAATCACTACAAACGACCCCCGGAAAGCAGGAGAGGACCCTGGTGCCTGAGTCTGACTCAGACTCTGATGAAGAGAAGCATGGAAGAAGAGAGAAGAGGAAGATGTTGGGTAGGTGAAGAGAGTAGTAAGGAAACGTGCATACTGTTACAGGCATTTATAAATCTCTATATCTGTGCCTCGCTTCTTTCTTTTTATTTTAGCTTCAGACTCTACTTCCTCTGAGCTTTCCAGCCCGATGTGTTCAACATTCCTGACCCCAGCAAACAAAGTCATTCCAGAGAGGTAAACAGCAGATCAGACACTATATTTGCTGTATATATTTTCTCCGAGTGTGTTTGCGTGCTTATCCACACTGGTAATTAGAATGATGCATGATATACAGTATTTCATATCAGTTCAGATAACTGCAACAGAAGTATTTTCTCCTCTTCATCATTTTTGCAGTGAGGATGAAAGCTCCATTACTCCATCCCCAGCCCTGAAGGGTGGATTTCCAAAGACAGGGAATGACACTGAAGTCTCCTCAGATTCCTCTAAACCTGACCCACTGCACTTCAGCATAGACAGTGATACAGACGTTGAGGATGAAGAAGTGGAAATGACGAAGGCCGCACCGGGACTTGAGGCTGCTCTCACAGCAGACGTGGACGCTGTAAATCCTACTGATCTGCATATGGACAGTGACACTGACGTAGAGGAGGAAGAAATGGAGAGGGCCAAGAGCGATCCAGAAACTTCAGCTGCACTTGCAAAACAGGACTCGGTAAATCCATCTGCTGCGACCATTGACGGCGATACAGATGTAGAGGAGAATGAAAAAACAGTTAAAACAGACACGACAATGTTTTCTAGACCCCAGGCTGCTCTGGAGGAGAAGAAAGAACCAGGGAGTTCTTCTCAGTTCCACTTGGAGAGTGATACTGATGAAGAGGATGACGATGTTCCTCATATCCAAGACTCCGTACCTCCAACCAGTCATGTAGCGGAGTTCAACATGAACAGCGATACTGATGTGGAGGAAGACGAAGAGACAACAAAAGCTATCGAGCCACCTATACATAGTGAGGCGGACAGTAAAGATCTTCTGAACCCAGCCAAATCTGTGGACAGCGTCAAAGATGGCAAAATGTTATGTCATCAGTCAGACAGTGATACGGATGTGGAGGATGACGTCACTGAGATCAGAACCCCCGCTGTCGCCGAGGGAACAGGAAACTCTCGGACGCGTCCGGGGATTCGGACTGCTGATGAACGCGTCACAGACGCACAGCACGACGGTCCTGCTCAGGTCCTGCCTCCTGCTGCAACAGTGCAGGATGAGCTCAGGCTGGACAGCGACACAGACGTGGAGGAGGACGAAGAGAAGATGGAGGAGAACCAGCAGAAGTGTGAAGAAGCAGCAGTGAAGATTATCCACTCGTCTACACCAAGAGGAGCAGGTGGGTTTATTTTATTTACATTCAAAATATTTCTTGTAAATAATGATTTCATTATGTAAAGGATAATAGACAGCGAGCCATTATAGCGAAATAAACTCTGACAGGACTCCGATGTGAAGCGGAGGGTCTTGAATCACTCTGAAGGGGTTTATTTCGCCGGCTTGCTTTTTATTATCCGACTCATTACACATCTGCTCACTAAAGAACAGATCATTTGATGTGAAATATTGGTTTAAAAATGATTTTATTGATTTAAAAATGTTTTCTTGCTCCTGCTAATGATGTTGTCCATAGCAACGGACTGTTACACATGGGATTCACCCTTCTGTGTTTTATTCCTCTCTCTTGAAGTTAATAAGAGAAAAAATCCACAGCTTGTGAGAAACCAGAAAGCATGCTCAAACTCCCTGAAGACTCCTGTGGTGGAAAACGTACCGATACCTGTGACGCCCTCCTATTGTTAAATAAACGTCACCATGTCAACGATTATATGTATTTCTTTATGAAATGTCTTTTAACATGTTTATTAATATCCTTTGATTCAGTTATGTGCCGCTTCCACAACAAGTCCCTATAAAGAAGCTGTTACTATAGAAACGATAACAGAGAAGGAGCACATTCTAGAAAATTAATTAACAATTTCTGACCAAACAGATTTGTGAATTCAGCAGCGCTGTGGATTTAATTGTGCTGTGTGTGTGTGTGTGTGTGTGTGTTCTACAGGCTTGTCTGAAGAGGAGCTGGAAACCCAAGCATTCCTCAGTCCATCTCAGCTGTTCAAACGTGAGTCATTTACATTCATCTTGGGCGATTGGAACACAAGTGGACAGCGTTAAATACAGGTCTGATCAAGGCCAGAAGTGTCTTGTGATCTGATCACTCGGACCACTTGTGGAGGGGACGCCTGTGGCTGCATGGCATTTCCTGTGGTGAAGGCAATGTGTTACCACAATTTCAAAAGGCCTATGAGTCATAATTGTTGCGAAATTTGTGGTTTTAATTCAGAATTTAGCTACTTATTTTGTCATTACGTTAAATACAAAAATTCTGTATAAATATAGAGCCATGTGAGATGATCCTTTCTCATACTCTAACCCCTTTTCATCACTCCTAAAAATGAGGCCTGCTTGTCAGTGGGCCATTTGTGTCCGTGAATTGGTCTACTCACTCTTAGTAATGACGGAATGTAATAGTATGAGATCATTTTAGCACCATGATGAAATAGATACACTGTATAGTCAAAAGCTTTCTCTCCGTCCAACAGCTGAGCCTCCACCACACGCCCGCTGTCATAGACACATTTTGACAGATTTGTTAGATGACGTGTATATGTATCATCGCTTTCGATCTCAGTAATACTTCCGTCCTTCTCATTGCTCTTACCCCAGGGCCGGTTCTCCCCTCTCTCCTCCACCCTTCTGTCTCTCCTGGAGGAATCAGTCACACGGACGATGACTTTGCTGTGGCTGAAACTCAGTCCTTTGTGTGTGATGCCGCTCAAACTGATGCCATGCTAGACGAGACGCCGCAGTCGCTGGATGGCCCTGAATCTCGGCGCTCAGATGAAGCCTCATCCTTCCAGCTGGGCCTTTCAGACAGCAGCCATCGAGTGCCAGAAACTGAAGAGCATGACCGGGAACCTGCAGAGGAGGACTGGCAGTTACAGGCAACTCAGTTATACGGTAATTACAATCATCAAGCCCTTCAGCTAGCAGTGAAAACAGTACCGAAGCCAACTCTTCGGGTTTTTACTTATTCTTTTGCCCTCTGTTTAACATTGACATAAAGCAGTTATGTTTTTCACATTCTTCACCAGTGACTAGAGTACGATGCATTTGGAGATGCTTTCATTTTTACTCTGGCACTTATTTATTATTTAGAATTATAGTTTAGTCAAATGTTTGGACACACGTGACTAAATATACTGTAGGTTATTCATTGTCTTGCAGACATTATGATGAAGGCTTATGGTTGATCTATATATAAATAGTGTTATTAAAGTTGCAGTCATTTTTTCTAATACAGTGCCTTTTTTTTGCCAATTTCACTGAATATAACCGCAGGGTCCACTAGCTGTCCATTCTGTGTGTGTGTGTGTGTGTGTGTGCTGAAAAAAAATCCGATGCTCATACACAGCCCGCACTCTGTTAAAAGGGAAACAATTAGAGTGACCCGGACCAAGTCATGCAACACTATTCCAGCCAATCAGTTGCAGGGGGCGTATTCTAGCCAATCACAGGACAGGGGGAAGGGGAGGCAGGGAGATGGTTGGTAGTGTCGTTGCCTTGGTAATGCTTGTCCATTGGGGGCGGAGCTTCAGAAGGAGCACTGAAGGGAGGTGTGTATTTGTTTGGCTGTTGAGTTCAAATATATATATATATAGTCTTTCTCCAGAATCACTGACTTCCCCTTTAATGTCCATGAGCACTAACAGTCAGTCAGACCTTGTTGAACATGTTTTATGTTTATTAGAGTTTTATCACTATCACTGCCACAGATGGAAGTAAAAGATACAGAATAGCAATTAAATAAAATTAAAATTAAATAATAATTAAATAAAGTTAAATCTTTCTGGAACCAGTGGTTCTCAGATCCTAATGGGAATCTAAATGAGTTCTTAATTAAAGACTTGTGCTCTTGCAGGATAAACCCATTAAGCCTATTTCCTATATTAACTGTAAAATATGAATATAAAGCATGCTGTAATTGTAGTGTTTGGGGGATTTTCCAATTAGATTATATCTAGATAAAATTCTGGTGGTCTTTTCGAACAGTCCTCAATAATAAATAAAATAAATAAATAAAACACTTCTGAATTCGCTTACAGTTTGGGCTGATTTTCAAATTTTAGAACATTTTCTAATGAGATCATTTAAACAATAATAATGCTAATGTGGGTTATTCAAAAACTTTGACCTGCAAGAGTATACATTTATTTCAGAATCTAAGTTTATTTGAATTAGTCTATATATTTTCTTTCACGTAAAATGATCAGTTCTTATTTAGACCGGGAGCCAAGCAGCCAGCACATGTTTGGAGCTTAATTTCTCCTGGGTGAAGCTTCTTCATAAAGCTGGTTAAGAAAATACCATAAGTTTGCAAAAGTTCATTAGGAATACTGTTATGTATTTGAAATGCAAAACAGTTTGAATTGTATAGTCTTCATTATTATTCTAAAATGGTAAAATAAAGAAATCACTATGATTATACACATGACTGGAGGTGTACAGTTTTCACACTCAGTACCAGAGATTTTATCAGCATATGATTTAGGTAATGTTCATTTGAACAGTATCTTACAGGAATGTCCATATTCACATTTATCGTGAAAGTCAAATCCTATAATTTAGGTTCAAACATGAATTTGTTCAGTACATGCAGTTTCTCTCTACTTGTGCAGCATTCTTGGACTCTGATGCTGACTGGCTTATAAATGATTCATCCTGGAGCGTTGTATTTAATTAACGGCAACTTTTTTTCCTCAGCACGAACAATTTACAGCCCTCTTATTTCTGTATGGTTCCCATTTCCAGACATTTCTCTTATTTGTCACCAGGTTGAGATTAGGTTGTTCCTCCTGCTGGTGCATCATTGTGCTGATGTTTTCAGCAGGCTTGAAAGGTATCGGAGTGTAGGATAAACAGTCATTAATGTCTCATTTTAGCTAATCAGACTTATTCGTGTTCTAATATATGGGATAACATTTCCCAATAATACTCTAGCTAACCAAAATTCCACTACAACAGTGTAAAGTAAGACACTACAGTGTAAACACTGTAAGGAATTTCTTTTGTTTCCACTTGTACTGCCATGTTACTTAATTTTCTCAAGTTGACCGTAATGTCAGCGAGTACATATTGTTCTCACTATAAAGCTAATGGTACTGTTATTATCATTCATGTATTATAGCTATGAAAAATTCAGAAGGCAGTACTAAAACTGGGCAAACACAGCTGGATCTGGATGCTACACAGGCTTACACTGATTTGATCATCCAAGAAGAGGAGGATGGAGGAAGAGAGGAGGAGGAAGAAGAAGAGACACAGCCACTGGCTGCTCTGGGCCACTCCAGCACCCACACTGATGAAACACAGCTCATCAAACACCGAGCCCAGGATGAAGATAACAGTGATCATGACGCTAATGAGGAGGTTGTCGCTAGTGAACCAGAAAGAAAGGCAGAAGAGGATGATAATGATGAGATGCAAGTGGATTCGCATCTCTCCACGGCAGACACTCTGCTCATCGTCAGGAGCCCGAGGCACGAAGAGCAGACTCAACCCTACGCTTCCCAAATTCAGAAAGCACAAGAGGAGACGGAGAAAGAGGAGCATGAGAGCAGCGATCAAGTGGTGCAAGAGACAAATAAGGGAGAAAGGGCTCAAAATGAAAGGAATGAAAGTGTGGAACAAGAGAATGAGAAAGAAGAAGCGAGTGAGAGAAAAGAAAATGAGGGAATGATGATAGAAAAGAAGAATGAAGTAACTAGAGATGGGCCAGAAGAGGAGAAGAAGGAAAGAGACGAGAATAAAAGAGTAGAAAATGATAATGAAGTAGATGAAGTGCGAACACAGCCTGCTGAGGCTGAGACTATTGTTGGAACCCAGCCTATGTGTGAGGAAGAAGAGGGCCAGGAGGAAGAGGAGAATAAACCTAGGAATAGCAGAAGACCTGGCAGGAGGAGACCGATTGAGACAAAACAGCCTGTCGTGTCTGATAAAGTCATCCGTGTGACCGTTGCTGAAACACAGCCTATGTGTGAGGATGAAGAGGGACAGGACGAAGAGCAGCTGAATGAATCTAGCTCCAGCAGAGGACCACAGCCTACTAGAGTTGAGTCAACACAGCCTCTCGAGCTTGATGACCACACTCATTTTGCTATTGCTGAAACACAGCCTATGGGTGAAGAAGAGGAGAATAAACCTAGGAATAGCAGAAGACCAGGCAGGAGGAGACAGAGTGCTAAAGTTGTGTCAAAACAGTCTGGCGTGTCTGATAAAGTCACCTGTATGACCATTGCTGAAACGCAGCCTATGTGTGAGGAGGATGAGGAGGGACAAGAGAAAGAGCAGCAGAGTGAAGCCATGTCTGTCAAGAGATGCAGTACGAGGAGATACGATGCTAAGGCGAAGTCGGAGAAGCTTGTCGAGCCTTGTGTCACGTTTCCTGAAACTCTACCAATGCGTGAAGAAGAGGAGGCAAAGCCACAGAGCGAAGCCAAATCTGGTAGAAAATCTCGCCGAGGAAGGCAGACTGCTAAAATTGAGTCCATACAACCTCTCGAGGCTGATTCTACTTCTGAACCAATGAAGATGGAAGAAGAAAAGGAAGAGCAAGATGGTAGGAGGAGCCTGAGAGGAAAGGAAAGAGGACGAGCAGCGTCTGGCAAGGGTAAAGGCAGAGGAAGAGCTGCTGCAGAAAAACAGAAGAGAGGGAAAGTAGAGCAAGAGGAGGACAGTGAAGAAGAGGTAGAGGTAGAAGTGAACAAAGGAAGAGGACGAAAGAACCTGAAGCAGAAATCCACAGATGATGTCAAGGCCAGACCCCAGCTAGTGGAAGCTGAAAATGAAGAAACAGAACGTTTAAAAAAGCAAGAGGAAGAAGGAGAAAGTAAGAGACTACAGAGGGAGGAGAAGGAAGAAGAAAGAGAGAGGAAGGAAAGAGATGAGAGTACGAGACTAGAGAAGGAGAGGGAGGAGAGAGAAGAACGTGAAAAGAGGGAACAAGAAGAAAAGGACAGATTGGAGAGAGAGAGAATAGAGAGAGAAAAGAAGGAAAGAGAAGAAAAGGAGATGAAGGAGCGAGAGGAGATGAAAAGGATCGAAAGGGAGAAGCAGCTAGAAAAAGAAAGGAGAGAACAAGAAAAAAAAGAGAGGATGGAGAAAGAAAATAAGGAAAAAGGGAAACTAGAAAGGGAGATGAGGGAAAGAGAAGAAAAACCTGAAAAAGGAAGGAAAAAACAAGAAGTAAAAGAAAGTTTAGCAAGAGAAAAGGGGGAAAGAGAAGAGAAAGAACGGCTAGAGAAAGAAATGAGGGAAGAAAAGGAAAGACAAGAAAAGGAAATGGAACAAAAGGAAATGGAACAAAAGGAGAAGGAAAAAGAGAGTAAAGACAATAAAAAGGCTGTGAAAAAAGAAAAGAGACACGCACCAGACAAACCGAAAACAGGGCTTGGAAGAAAGGGGGGGAAAAGGAAGAAAGAGGAGGAGCAAGAATTAGAAGGAACTAAAGAAAGAATGGAGACTGAACAGGAATTAAGTGCGATACAAAAACAAGAATGTGAAGAAGGGAGCAGAAAAAAGCAAGATGATAAAGAAGCTGAGAGTGAAGTGAGACCCAGACAAGGCCGACGCACTACCAGGAAATCTGTTGCGCCCCCTGCTGATGTGGAGGACGAAGGCGGTCCAGCTAAAAGAACTCGCTCACGTTCCAACTCCTCCAACTCCGTGTGTTCAGAGCAATCCACTCAGGATAGCATGAGCGAAGGAAGAAGAAGAGGAGGAAGGAGAAAAAATGTTGAAGCCGTGAATGAGAGAGACAGACCATCAGGGAGAAGAACCACTACCAAAACGCCCTCTGGCGAGAAGGAGGACGTAAAGCCGGCTGCTCACTCTCGCTCCAACTCCAGGAGCTCTGACAGATCCAACAGCAGCGTGCCCACTCCGAGCCAAGGCACAGGAGGAAAACGGAGGAAGAGTGTGAAACCAGAAGAGCCAGAGGAGGAGAAGGAGGAGGGGAAGGAAGAACAGCCAACACCTGTAGGAAGAGGAAGAGGAAGAGGCGGGAAACGTCCTGGGCCAAATGACATTAAAGCAAAGGCAACTGTTGAGGCAGAGAAGGAGGAGGCCGAGGCTATGGCTACTGCTGAGGACAGTGTTACGAGCCAAAGCAGCAGCAGGGGGCGTAAAAGAGGTGCTGATGTTTCTAAGCTGACAGCAGAAACTCCTACACCGACTCCTAAAACCCCCCGCCGCTCTGTAGCCGGACAGACACACAAGGTAGAAGAATCTGCACTTCTATGCAGTTCTTACATTCTCATTATATTAAGCCATCTTTATTCTCATTATACTAAACAAGCCTGAGTAACAAAATGTATATGACGGCAAACCTTCTGTACAACATGTAATAAGTATTATTCTTGCATTTATATATAATGGCGATATTTGAGCACGATTCCGCAAGTTTGACTATCTATTATAGATCCCAGATGGACAAAACAGCATACCAGAATTGACGCTATAGTAGTACAGCCAATTGAGTAACAACGCTCTCATTCCCTTTCAGGTTCTGTTCACAGGAGTAGTGGATGAGGATGGAGAGAAGGTGCTGGTGCGTCTGGGTGGAGGGCTGGCGAAAGGTGTGGGTGATATGACTCTCCTAGTGACCGATAAAGTCCGCCGTACCGTTAAGTTCCTGTGTGCCATGGCCCGAGGAGTGCCAATCGTTACCCCTGACTGGCTGAACAAGGTGAGGAATTTAAGCTTTAAAGCCAAGCTTTGCTTCTAAGCCCAAGAATATGAGCAACATATTAAAATTCCTTAGTACTCTGAAATGGCAGAGTATTAGACTGCTTCAGAGGTGTTTCAGAAAGCCGATCGCAACTAAATTTGGTAAAACTGAGGCAGAGAAAAAGCAGATTTTACTGTGCTCTGAAAAATGTTCTCTAGTTGTTAGAAACTGCGAGTAGGAATGAATGTGTAGAACCAAAACACCCCATACCTCACGCCCACTGGTAATCACCAGGTGCCTTTGTTTCTGAGTTGCATAAAATTACACTTTTACTCAGTTTGGCACATCGCTTGCCATACCCATTTTATTGCCCATGGTTGCTTCAATGAGAAATTGCTGGCTTACATTGAAAATAAATTACTTTGTGCATTGAGTCACTGCTGGTGTGAATACAGCTCAGCACAATGCTTCCTTCATATGCAGCTCTACCACCGTATGTTTTCAAACTGCTACTTCACAATGCTTACAGACGCCCACAGTTGTCTATTGTTGCTTCAGTGTTTCTCACCCAGACAGAATGGCTGCTTTATATTGGACTACCAGCTTTGAATGGCTGGGGCATCGTCAGAATTCAAACTTGTGATTACCCGCCGATTGTATGAGAACTTCTCTTGTGGTACTTCGGAATCCCAAATCGGAAATCACAATACAAAAAAGGAGCACTGACCGAAGCTGACACAATCATTTAGGACGCACCAGAGAACATGATTGGTTGTGCTCACTATTGGGAATGGGAATGGCATTGGGCCAGGGGGAATTGGGATCCAGGATTGGGATTTTCTTTGTTCGGTTGATCTCAGTTATATGTCTGTGTAGTGTTAAATAACTTGTTTTAGCTGAAACTGAATTTCTCACATCCACAATAACCGTGATTTGAACAGCTCTCTCTCTCGCTCTCTCCATGCCTCCCTTTATAGTGTGGTAAAGCAGGAAGCTTCCTCTCGCCTAATGGATTCTTAGTAAAAGATGTAGAGCAAGAGAAAAGATTTAACTTCAGTCTGCAGGAGGCTCTGAGAGTAGCCAGCTCTCAGCCCTTATTGCAGGTACTTCCTCTCTTCTATCATCCTGACCTTTCTGATCATTTCCACCAGAAAGCTAGAAGCTGTTATTTGGGTGCAGGATTGTTCTCAGCAAGGCAGTGACACTAACATGGCAGCCTATGTTGTGCTGATACTAGTGTATCAAATTTTTTTTACATTGTTTTCTTACTGCTCATTTTGTTCCAACTTGTAGCTGTTAAGTTGCACAAATTTACTGTCAGCGATCCTTCCAACATATATCTATTTGTGTATATATATATCGACTCTAAACATTTCTTAAATGTATGTCGAGCTTAATAATGTTATAAGGTAGTCATAATGTATATGTATTTCCTCAACAGGGCTATGAAATCCATGTAACGCCCTCTGTGAAGCCCGAGCCTGCTCAGATGAAAGAAATCATCACCTGCTGTGGGGCACGCTTTCTTCCCAAAATGCCCTCTGCTCACAAGGTAACGGCACACACGCGTGCTTTGACTAACACTGCTGAATCCATCGTACCTGCCTTTGCTCTTAGCGTTCACCTCCACACACTCACCGCTATTTACAGTTCATTCTAATGACTGGGTTTTACGTTTTATCTCCCCCCTGATATTGGGTACATTTGGGAAGCTTCATTATGAAGAGCCATATTTCTCTCTTCATGCTTTTGTGAGCATCTCAGTTGGTGTCTGGATTCTTTTTCATGTGATACATGCCGCTCTGTTTCTGTGCCAGGCTCAGACGGTGGTGGTGGTGTCGTGTGAAGAGGACAGGGCTCTGTGTGAAAGAGCTCGGAGTTTATCTTTTCCTGTGGTCAGTGCTGAGTTCCTGCTGACTGGCATTCTACAGCAAAAAGTGGACTTGCAAACACACGCGCTCTCTCTGTCACCTGCTGCTGCAGTGCCCAAACCTGCTGCCCGTAGCCGCGGAAAGTAGTCCAACGACGACTGGCGTGTGATGTGATTCGATTTCTTCGCACATTAGGGACGTTATTGAAAGCTGCTATTTAACTGTGAGACGTCACCCTAACCTATATACATCTTTGAACTCTGTCAAGTCATTTTTAATCTACACTCGTAGAAAAACTAGTAGTAAACTGTACCTTTCCTTGTTGCTGGGTTGGTAGCTTTAAGGGTACATCCTTTGTGCATCTGATATTCAGCTTTCACCCGGAAATGTGGAAATGGTTTACAGTTAAGCGTGATTTAAGGTAAATAAATGAACTGTCATTAGATTTTTAATTAGGGTAAAGGTACAATACATGCATCCCAGGTAGCAAACTGATGTTAGGTTATCATCAGCCATTTTGCTGGGCTTAAGGTTGGGTGCCAGGATCCACAGCCACCTTTAAATTGCCATGGTAGCCAGTGTCCGTCATCATGTCACGTCAAGGTGCCAACTTTAAACATATGCTCTGAAATGTGTGCCATTGCTAACCTTGGGGATAAAAGTCTGCAGGGTTGTTATGTGAAGTGATGGACAAAGTACCAATAAACACTGGCAAACATCAGTTGTCCAACTAGAACAGACGCATATTAACGTTGCAAAAGGCTGTACACTTGGATGCACCACCCCATCAGTAGTAGCGACCCCATGTGAATAAACTTTTGCTAGTTAAAGATCATGTTTTTGTGTGACATTTCATTACTAGTCAGAGTGAGGCATGAGCAGTGAATTGGCTCAGTGGAGTGAAAAAAGGAAAACCAATCGATTATACCTCGTTTGTATAACCAGTCTTGTTTGATTATTTATAAGGAGGTCGTCTAGCCTAGGTTTTTGGTTTTCATGAAATGCACGTTGGTGCTGCTCTGCCCTGTTGGGTGGGAAATCCGGGCTTTTCCGACCTTGCGCGAGCTTCTCCGAGAAGGCGCGACGCGTGCCCGAACGTCTCGCCGGTGTGAGCGCGCGCGCTCTCGTTAGTGGCTGTTCTCGTCGCGAGAGGGGAGGCGGAGAAAAAAAGAAGAAGAAGAAGAAGCAGCAGAAGCAAGAATAACACGATTAGAGCAAAAAAATAAAAAATACACTGCGCCTTGCCTATCACGCTCACCGGACACGCGCTCTTCATTAATGCGGATCTACTTAATGCTGCAGTCACGGTAAGGAGATGGAGGGGAAAAAGCACGCATTAAAACGGGCTTTCTAGAGATGCGGGGTGTGAGGGGTTAAATTTTGCAGGTTTTGCACTACGTGGTAAATTTCAAGGACGTGTTAGATGAATGTGATTTTGGAAAATGAGTTGGCTTATCAGTTAGCTGGGCTTTTTTGAATGGATCATCTTTTTGTGCACGGCAGATGAGCCGGTGCTGCTTATTAATAACGCAGTGAGAGCATCACGCAAAACGCCCCGTCAGCACCAAACCACACCGGTGTGTAGTGCGGCGTTAATAAAGCGACGCTTTTTAATGAATAGTTCATTAAATCACACGGATACCGGGTAAAACAATGCATACCCACTTTGAACAGGATAGGATAAACGCCTTTATCACAGAGTGAAATGGTAAGTAGTCAGGCGATATGGTAATGTGGGTGTTAATGTGAGAGGTGCTTTGATCAGTGCCGGTTATTTTCTTCTCGTTAACCATGTAGGCGATCTCTCAGTCATTTTTCTCTCATTGGGTTACTGTGCAGAAATGTGTAGGAATGGCAAATATTTGTAGGACGAGGAGGAGAAATTGTTCTTGTTCTTGTGAAAAACAAACAGCTCGCCTGCGCATTTGGAGACAGACGTGATACAGCACATGACTGCAGATTAGCTGTAAGAATAGACGATACCTATTATACTACAGATCTGTCATACTGCTGCTTGATGGTGAGGTGCATTGAGTCAGATTAGAAACTCATCATTAATATCATGCAGCATTTCAAAGAGTGAAGTGTCGTTGGAATGCCTCGATTTATCAGTCCACCCACAGGCCCCGCCCACAGGCGCCACCCACATACCTCATTTGCATATTGTAGACTTCTGATGTATTAGTATGGCTGTGACGATTAAAGGTTCACTGTGTAGGATTCAGTTGATTGCCACCATTTGAATACCCTTCCTTACCCCTCCCTTTCCAAACAGGTATTAGAACGTACAGTGGCTATCAGGTGCCTATAGCGTACTTCCAATATTTACATTCACACTCCCATGCTTTTTCTCGTGATAAAGAATAAGCATGATCCTCCATTTTTCAAAATGGTTCAAAATCCTCTTCTTTCTTCTTCGTGTTACTTATATTTTCTTCTTTTTCCATCTGTTGCTTCCTTCTTGATTCATGCTGCTACTTGTAGAACCACGAAACGCTGAAGGCGTTCTCTAGAGGTTTGTCCGTTCTGGGCTACTGTAGTTTTGCCATGGCGGCTCTGTAGCAGTGGACCCGCTCCCTATGAAGATAAAGGGCTCAGTCTATGCTTATGAAAACACAATGATTCGTAGTTACAGGTAATTACACACTAATGAATACAATATTCCATATCTGCTAATAGTTCACGTCTAAATCCTACATAGTTGGCGTACACACAGGATGCTCAGTGAACATTCCAGGCTCTGGTTGCCTAGGTATCCCTCTTGCATATTTATCGGTCAGTCAACAGTATCCATCACCCCCCTTGGTAGTCGCCTCACCTCAAAGTTGAGATTAGTTTAACTCGGTATTTGGCCACTTCACGTTGCCAACATTTATTTCACCGGTCATCAGGGTTATGGATAGTGTTAGGGTTACCGTTAGGTTATTCCTTTAAAGTTGCTATATAAAAAAAAAAACCTTCAACCCAGCTACTTCCACTTTATTCCGATCATTGAGGTCACGTGTTTTTGGTCTAGGGTGCAGCTGCAGACTTCTGCCAGACCCTTCTCAATTTCGCTGACATGCCCTGACCTCTGTTCTCCACATCGCTGCTAGTCTCTCGCTGTGTGTACATGGCTTAAAAAGCGATATATCAGGCTGTTCATCCATGATGATGTCAGAGTGTCAATAAAAGATCTGCAGTGACAGACTCAGCTATTACAGTGATCACATTCAAGAGAAATTGCAGATCAATCACTGCCATATGTAAAAAAAAAAAAAAGTGCATTTCCTCTTAATCTTGAAATTGGCCTGCTGTTCTTTTTGTAGCATTCAGGACTTCCTTGGGTTTTGTATTTCAGTAATGCTTATAGGGCAGTGCACACTGCATATGTGTGAGTCCTTCTGGCTGGAGGGTGTCATCATGCCTTTAGCATAGACCTATTATGGGATGTTTGAGTGTTACATAAGGGGAAGTCTTATGCGGTGGACAGGTGGAAAGAGAGGTAGGGGGGATCATTCAGGAAGGAAATGGAATTAGACAGGAGGGATACGAAAAATCATATCAGTGCTTGTTTGTGGTCTAGAGATCAAGAAAGTGCATGTGTATGTTGCTTTTTTGTCTACATATCTGAGTACATTCGAAGAGGCTTTGATGTCTGAAAGGATAAAACAGAATTATATCATGGTATCGTATGGCTTCTAGACTTGGCCGTGTGCCATTCGGTCTGACTCACTCTTATTTTGTCTCCCTACGGAAATCCACTTTAATGGCATTAGGCATGAAGCATGGGTCTGGCTTTTTGTGAGTGCAGCCTGGCAAAAAAATAAAAAAATAAAAACTATAAAAAGGAAACGAGAGCGACTCCTATCGCAGCTGATGCTGCTACCATTGGCTGTTCTTGATCAGGCTGTGGTCAGGTGGTGCTTTGCAATCTGTCACCTTGTACAGCCTTATTCCGGGAAAATAACGAGTGAGTATTCCCATGTTAAGCTCAAATATTCCATGAAAAGAGAGAGAAAGAGAAAGAAAGAAATACCATATTGGATTTTAGGCTCCCCAGGTTGTTTAACCGCAGCAATGTTAAGGCCTAATAAAGTGCTGCAGCATATAAGCATCATTAGCTGGGAAGCATCAAATCCTTTGCAGATTTTCTGTTTATTTTTCTATTGCCATGTGGTTGAACCAATCATGTCTTTCATCAGTGTTTTCTTATTACAAAACCCCAACGAGCAAGCAAAACACAGCATAAAATTGACATAAAACTCTTGTGGTCCAATTTGTGCCTTTCTTCTTACACATTTCTCTCAAATAAGATCTGTGCACGGCTTAATGAATACAACACGGCTTTATGAAGCAACAGACTTGGACACAAATATTATAAACTGTCTGACTCTCCTACCACAGTTCAACAGAAGCTCTAAATGATTTTTTCCCCATAAAGAGTGTATTACAGAGCTTAATACCTAGGTAAAATGTTAGCCTGCCTTCAAAAATGTGCCAAAATAAAATGATGAATAAATGCTGCTCTTACTGACTTCAGTGGTCTGGGAAGATGGGAGGGTGAGATGTGATGTCATCTTCTTCATTTTTCCATTACTCTCTGAGTGGCATAGCAACAGACTGATAGTAGATCGATATGACATGATACAGAAGATACAGTCAATGTTATTGGCCTGAGAAACAAGCCACAGTGAACAGATGAATGCTATGAATTAATGAATATTTGAAAAAAATATTTTGAGCAGATGTGGACATTTTAACATGAATGAATGTTGAGGGTTCTTGGACCCTCTTCCATGCAGAACATATCAAGCTCCTTTATATTCTTAGATCTGTTCTTATGGATGTCTCTCTTCAGTTCACATTGACTGACCAAAAACAGTGATTTTGTGTTTCGCAACCTAATTTAGATGTATTTCTAAGGTCATTATTTTGTTGAAAGACCCATTCACGGCCAAGATGTAACCTTCTGGCAGAGGCAACTAATATATAGGTTCTTATAGGGGAATTCATGACAGTCTTCACAAGAGCTCTTGTACAACACCAGATGTTTTTCCTTTTCCTGCAGCTCTCAGTTTGAAAGCACTACATTATAAGATTTTGTAATATAGAAAAAATGCTATATTGAAGATGTATTGCTTCATTTAGCATATTAAAACACATTAATGAACCATTATCATTTGAAGACAAATTCACGGTATTAGGTAACACTTTCCGGTTTTCTCTGGATAAATTGGAAGTTGATAGTGTGTAAGACTGACGTGTAAGGAAAGCATAGTCCAATCTCTTGAGAGGAAGCATAATGGATTTTATATATATATATATATATATATATATATATATATATATATATATATATATAAATACCTGAAGCTCAGGGCCGCAGAAGGATCCGCG
>JAQQZR010000033.1:6308315-6320035 GCA_030068235.1 Notoglanidium macrostoma
TATATATAAATCCCTGAAGCTCAGGGCCGCAGAAGGATCCGCGAGCACGTAACCACCTTCTACAGCACAACCCACACCATTTCTCATAAATCTTTCTATGTATCGTTTACGGGATCTGCCTTATGTATCCCTATCTATCAACCCATTCAGCTGAAATGCATTAAAAGCAAGTCCCAGGCAGGCAATACTTCATGTAGCAGAATGGCTTTCCACGTAATGCTTCAGCTGTCAAATCACACCTGAGTCCTTTTTTTTCCTGCATATGTAATCCCTCTTCTCCTCTATCTTTCTGCTCATATACATTGTATTGTTTCTTTACTGTTTCATTTTCCCAACACTCCTTTTCTTCTCAGTGTTCAAGGTTCTATATTACTAATGAGAAGATTATAAGATAAAAATCCCAGGAGAGCCATTGGTGGATCCTTGAGCAAAATTCTTAAACTCATGGTAGAGTCTTCCCAGAAGCATTACAGCACAAAGATAACTGTCAAATGGTAAAGTGAGCACCACATGGACCACTCTTCCTGGTTAAGATGTTCTTAACTTTGCAATGCTTTTGAGAAACTCAGCCCAGTTCTTTGCTTGGATTAGATCCTTGATATGTCCACACTAATACATTGTAGTTTTAAAATGCATCATTTTGCTACGTGTATTCCTGCTGTCCATACTAATCCAGAGTTTCCATCCCTCTAAAATGGATAACGAATTACAAGCATTGCTGGCCTTCTTGTACGGAGATTGTTTTTGTATTAAAATGCTGCTTTAAAACTGAAATGTATTAATGTGTATGTAGCGTCTGTCTCACTTTTATATCACTTTTGATTAAGGCATTAGCTAAATTATTAGCTAATAATTTACACACGGTGCATGTGGAGAGGTGTCCAGACAATCGCAGATTACAAGCCAACGGCTCCATCCTGTGACAATAACGCTTCTCTTCCTGATGTCCCGAATACCTTCTATGCACAGTTTGATGCTCAGAACAACAAGCCTGCAACAAAGTTCACCTCTCCACCTGATGAACAGGTAATTCATCTGTCCACAACAGACGTGAGGAGAGCTTTAAGCAGAGTGAACACCCACAGAGCTGCTAAGCCTGACAACATATCTGGCAGGGTGCTGAAGGTCTGTGCAAGCCAGTTGGCTGAGGTCGTCACAGAGGTCTTCAGCACCTCCCTGAGCCAAGCGATCGTCCCATCATGCTTCAAAATCACCACAATAGTTCTGGTCCCGAAGAAGTCTACTGTAACCTGTCTGAACGATTACTGTCCTGTAGCACTCACTCCAGTTGTTATGAAGTATTTTGAGAGGCTTTTTATGAGGAAAATAGTCTCCCCAGCACACTGGACCCTGTCCTGCCGCTGTAACTGCTCAACTGGAGGTGCCATATCAACTGCATGTCACCTAACACTGACCCACCTGGAAATGAAGGACTCATATATGAGGATGCTGTTCATCGATTTTAGCTCAGCTTTCAATTCCATAATCCCACAGAGGCTGAGTATGAATCTCAGGGTGTTGGGCCTGAACACCTCACTCTGCAATTGGGTTTTGGACTTTCTGTCAGAGAGGCCACAATCAGTTCGCATTTGAACCAACACCTCTAACATCATCACACTGAGCACAGGTGCACCACAGGGCTGCGTTCTCAGCCCATTGCTCTTCAGTCTGCTAGCCCACACCTGCTCTGCACAGTTCAACACTAATCACTTCATAAAGTTTGCCGATGATACGGCAGTGGTGGGTCTCATCAACAACAACAAGACTGGGAGGTGACAAGACTCGCTGACTGGTGCATGGTCAACAACGTGTCTCTTAATGTGGGCAAAATGAAAGAGATTTTTTTGGACTTCAGGAAATTATACACTGATCACTCTCCACTCATCATCTATGGTTCTACTCTTGATAGGTTCAGCAGCACCAAATTCCTGGGCATCCACATTTCAGACAACCTCACCTGGTCAATAATAAATAATAAACACCTCCTCTTTGGCAAGGAAAGCACGGCAGCAGCTTCACTTTCTTCGGAAACTCAAAAAAGTCAGACTACTTCCTCCCATCCTCACCACATTTTACAGGGGCACCACAGAACATGGTGCAGTTTGGGAACTCAACTGCCTCCAACCGCAACACCATACTGTTCAGCGGATTGTGAGAGCATCTTGGAAGATCATGCATTGGTGTGCCTCAGCCCTCCCTGGAGGACATCTACAACAAACGCTGCATTGGAAGAGCACACAACATTGTGGAGGACCAAACTCACCCCCTACACAGTCTATTTGCTCTTTTGCCATCAGTGAGATGGTACCGTAGCATCTGCTCAGGTACCTCCAGACTGTGCAGTAGTTTCATACCTCTGGCTGTCAGGCTTCTCAACGCACACAGTTTCTGACAACCGCTCCAACACAATTATCCACATCATTTCATTCACTTCCTTCACTCACTTTACTCCAGCTTCACTTGCACTTCACCTTAATCTTATCATTATGTACTTCACAAATAGTCCTGACTTGAACACTTTTCCGCACACGTAATGAGTCAGTGATGACTGACTGTACAGGTGCTACATCTCACAGCAATACTCATATGCTGCTAGATGTCTGTTCTTGTGCAATTCATTCATATACTCCAACATCTGTTCATGTACCTTGTATTCATGTTTATTTCATCTGTTACATTTGCTGTTTCTACTCTTTCCCCTACTTTTGCTTTTTAAGCTAAACCACAATCCTACTGTATCCTCAGTCGATCATCATGTTTTTCTCAGTTATAACAGTCTCTGTCCAAGTCCTTGTGATTGGTAAATGAATTCTGAAATCAACCTCCTGACCCCAGCAGTTTGTTATTTGCCTCACATCCACATGCTTGACATTTACCATCATCATCTATTCAGAGTTGTCTCCTGAGGGTGACGTCGTAGATGCTTATGTAGGCGTAAATGACACTCCAATCGAACAATCTGATTTTTTGGATGACTACGTAATGAAGTAAATGTTGACATTGTTACCTTTTTTTAAATCATCATAATCATTAGTGTTGGTCCGCTGCAACACAAACAACCTAGCCAAATTTTGTAACTTTATTATTTTTGAAACATGATAAATAAACTAATTAACAGATTCAAACATACAATTGTACATACACTAATATGTCCATTATCCTGTTGCTCAAATTATAGATGGTTATTTAAATGCTGCCTTCATATGCTTTGGGATTGTATAAGGGGTTAAAACTTAACCTTATATGCCATAGATCAGACCAAAGATGCCTGAAGATATTCACCAAGATATTCAGAGTCTGAGAGTTAAAGATAGATGTTTTAAAATGAGTATGAGACCTGCATGTGGGCGCTGTATAGAAACTGTTGAAACTTCTGGAAATTTGCCTCCGTTCGTTTTCTTTATTTATTTATTTACTCATTTTTGCGCATTGCCTGTGCGTTTAAGGCATTTTGTTAATAGTGGTGCAGTATCAAAGCAAAACGACATGATTGTAGTTGATATAATCAAATCTGACTAAATGAATAAGTTGTATTTTTGTCTAAGGAGAACTAAGGAGTAGAGGAGATCTGCAGGTTTAAGATACTAATATATTCCATTCCTTTATATAAATCCCAGGAAGGCCACTATGAAACATTGTGCTATAAATATTTAATATAATATAATATACAATTTTAAAATTATGCAGTTTAACACCCAGATTATTCATTTATAGCTAAGTATTTTAAATTCAGGACAGTACAGAATTATATAAACAAAAACTGTACATTTTCTATAGCTTTAAAAGATTTTAAATATAATGATTATACCCAAACAACTTTATACCTATAGGCAGCTTTCGTAAATAAAATAAATACATTCAGATTGGGTGTAACATTTGCATGTTTTTTCTCCCAGTCCTTTCAGTAAATAAATTACGTAGTTTCAATTCTTTTCAGTTTTAACTGGCATATCACGTTTACAGTAGACATTGCTGCAACACGCCGCAGCTTTGCAGATATGTCGATTTATATTTAGATCCCTAATGAGCAAACCAGAGGCGACTGTGGTGAGGAATAACTCTCTGAGACGACACGAGGAAGAAACGTGGAGAGGAACCAGACTCAAAAGATAACCCATAGTAGGATTATAAATCATTACTTTTCCACAGTAGCACTATATACTGTGAAGTCAAACAGTACTAAGTGGGAATAGTATGTTTTTGGAAATGCAATCTTTAGAGTATCCATGTGGGACCACGAGCAGCTGCAGACGTTGGGTCAGGATCCGGCACCAAAATCACTTCAGGCAGAAGGAATGTGTGTACAGCTCAGCAGAAAGAGAGAGCGACAGAGAGAGAGAGAGAGGGTGTTTTCACATATAGTCCTTGTTAAACAAACCAAACTCAGTCCTCTTAAAGCGGACTAAAAAGTGGACCGACAGAAAAGGGACTCAGTTCTTTTTGCCTTAATATTGTGAGTTCCATCCATGTAAAGCATGGTTCCACCTATTTGTTTTATTGAGCATCCCAGTGCAATAGCAAGTGGTCTGTCTAAAGATCTGGCTAAAATCCAATGGTAAAAGTCGAACCGAACCTGAAGCGCTTTGTGTTCACAATGGGTTAAGCGGACCACAATCCAGACTTCAAGCGAGGGGTCTCAGTTTGTCTGGAATGTTCACATATGTTTATCAAAAAGCTGATTAGTCACACTGAGTTCATTTTGAGGGCTGAAAAGGGACCAAGTGTGAAAACACTCAGAAAGAGAGAGAGAGAGAGAGAGAGAGAGCAGATTATTAGGTATGCTCCTCAATCAATGCCCTACTGTTAAAGAGCTCTGTCAGGGGTATTTGTTATGAATCAGACCCACATGTTATTCAGCGAAAACAAAACGTTCTCAGTATTTTCCTCCTGGCCTACTGGTGTTACTCTATGTATTGTCCCTTGATGATTTTAGACATTTTCCACACATTTACTCAGAGGTATTCAGTACAGTGCATGTTTATTATGCAGAAAAAAATTGTGGGAAAGCAGGCACTGTCACTGATAATATTAAATACCATTCAAATCAAACTGGCAACTGATCTGAGAGCAAATTTATTCTTCTTCATAAATCTCGGTATTCTACACAGACTGACAAATCAATGGATCATCAATAAACGCAGCAAGTCTCGGCCTCCCATGATTCCAAACATGCAGTATTAAGGGTTTTTTAATGAGCTAAATCAGCAACACTGCCCTAAACAACCATTACTGCTCTCAGTAATTACACGAATGGAACAACTTAGCTGTCTGATCCAACACAAAAGGTAGAAAAAAAAGGACAAACCTGCGCCAGTGTACAAAAAATGCGATAACCGAATTCCTTGTCTGATTCATGTAATAGCTGCATATTAAAACAGCTGTTGTCTTGCCATGCTTATGATTACATTCCACTTCTGTCCCTCTGCTCAGATCCAGCATGGAGAGCCTGAGAGTCGTGGGCTTCAGCATGCTGCTGTGTGTGGGTAAGAAATGCAATTTTTTAATAATTCATGATTATTGTTTATAATAGCGATACATTTTCTTTAGCCATATTTAACGAGACATAACCTAGTTTGGCCACACTGTATTGAATATATGTTTTTAATCGTCTTGAAGATATTTTGATAAATGCTTAGGGTTAAAATCTGTTTCTAAGACAGATGGAAATAGTGGATTTCGTGCTGAAGACTCCGGATATCATTTTAAGATCAGTTTTTACTTTTAATTAATTGCTTACGCGAACAAATCGTTTTTATTTAGAGCTGAGGAGAAGCAGAGAACATATACACAATGTATGTATGAACCTGCAGACAAGTCGCCTTGATGAATCTGTCTCACGAAGCTGGTAGAGAACATGGCAAAATGTGTAGATAATGAAAAATACAAAACATTTTTTGATTTGTGAAACATCTTCTTTACTTTACTTTACATTCTTTGTGGGTTATTTCATAGTTTCTTTGTTATTCTAAATTGTAGAAAGTAATGTAAATGAAGAAAACCCTTCTTTATGTACGTGTGTTCAAACTTATGATTGATCAAGTGATAAAGTAATTAAATTATTGACTTGTGTAAGATCTGAGTATTAACTAACTCACTTTTACCTCACGTTTCAGCTTTCTCAGAGACTTTGAATGGTAAGATTTCTGCCGATGCAAAAAAATATATATACATTTTTTTAATTGTAAGTGAAACCACTATAATCCTCTCTGTAATACATGTGCTTTGGTCTTTCTTAGCGAAAGATGAGGTGGTGTTCTCGGGCGAGGATTATCATATCTTGTTGCCAATGGGCAGTGCTGATGTGATCTTCAAGCCCAGGATTGGTCCAGCGGGCCAGGAGCTGGACATGATGAAGGGCAGGGTAGTGGTAAACCTGCGGGCCAAACTGAACCAGGCTCTGAGTCACCTGATTCTGAAGAATGTCAGAGAAAGCGATGAGGGACTGTACATCATCAGATCTGAGCAAAACCCCGAGGACACCAGGCATCTCAATCTGATCGTCAGAGGTGATATACTCAGCTTGGCTTAATCAAATTCTTTCACTGTCAAACAATGGATGCTCTGTCGATCCAGCTCTTTTGATTTTGTAGCACTACCTTTTGTGGGATTTTTAAGAAAACATACGCTATGTCTAATAATAATTGTAAGAAATATTTTTAGGGAAGAATATAGAATTTCATATAGAACGGATGGAACATGATGGGATCTCAAATCAACTTTTAATGCATTTGTTTCACTCAAATGAAAAAGACCAGAGTGTTTTGGAGAGACCGATGCGGATTTTTGGCACTTTACTTAGCTAAATGAAATATTTTCAAAAAGGCAACCGTAGTGTTTTCATTCTCAACAGTCTGTTCAGGGTCAAGTTCACCATCGGCTTCTCACGTCATCGACTCTGTCTCTCACAGTCCTCCTGTTCACACTTCACACTGTTAGTATTTTTTAAAAAGTGATACCTCATTGTTCTCACGTGAGAGTCTCACAAGCAAATGTGCACGACGTGAGGGGAATAAAAAAGGAATTTACAAAATTATACAGTACTATGCAAAAGTCTTAGGCATCTGAATTCTTTAAATACAACATTTGATTTATGCTATCCATATATTAGAAGCCTTTGAAAAGACTTTTAAAAGACTAAAGTCTGATACCACGACACATCTAAATACTGAAAGACTCTAATGTGCCAATAGACACAGAGTTTTTAGTCACAGAGTACGATTTTGCAAAGACCGAGGCGTTCCCAGAGTCTTCTCCATGTATTGCAGGAGATGTTCCTGTACCCACTTTGCTGCTTCCTGTTTGATGCCGGAGAGAGCTCACCTATAGGTTGTTGACACTGTCCATGTTACTATATGTATGAGCCAAGACTAAAAACTTACAATTATATTAAATACGGTTGATTTTATAGGAACGTCAAGACGAGAAAAAGACTGACTTAAGACAGCTATCCTGACCACCTTACACCAAACGATCAAGATGATGGAAGTGTGCTACAACTCTACCAAAACTCTTCTGATTTTATTCGGACATTGGAAATTTGTCTGCGACAGTGAAAAGGCGTTTGGTGTAAGGCCGGCATTAAATGTTGATTTTTGGCTTTTGCGTTATTGAGACAGCAAAAAAATACCTTTTAGTTTTTCGAACATAACTGTTCAAACAAAAAATGTACTGTTACAGAAAGATTTTTGTATGTCAGTGATGTCACACCAAAATTTTGAGTTTGTCTAGTTTATTACTGTTTATTCGTTTTTTGTAGGTTTTTTATTTATGTAGAAAAGATTTAATTTAAATATTTTTGAAGGATTGTTTTGCTTTATAGCATTTTTTTAACATGTGCCTCTATTTATATATATATATATATATATATATATATATATATATACAAAACAATTTTTTTAGTCTTTGAATGATTATTTTTACCCAAACACAAAGGGGTAGTGTAGCATAAAAGTATTGTGTAACATCCATGAATTGGGGCCTGCTACACAATTGTACAATGTCTTGTGCACAGTGTGTTGTAGTCACACAGAAACAAACACAGCATGAGCCCTGAATAGTTCTCATTATTACAGGGTGCATGTAGTTAACAACATGGGGGTGTAATGATGCAGAAGTTAATTGCAGCTCTGTCAAACCACCCTTGGTGCTTTCCGTTTTTCTTTTTGTCGCTCTGCATCTTTCTTCCTTTCATTTTCCCTCTCTCCTAAAAAGTCTTCTTCTCTCTTCAGATTGCACAATGGAGGTGAATGTGATATACGGAGGCAACTTCCACGTATCGCTGTTTGATATCACCGCTCCTATAGGCGTGGGCTTTCGCCCCAGTGCTGTGGAGGCCAATCAGACGTCTCACCCCGCTTTAGAGCTGCTCACGGCTGATGGAAGTTTCTATGAGGGTTATGAAGGTCGCCTCGTCGTTACTGAGCAGCGCCTCCTCCTGAAAGCTGTGACTGGGGCTGATGAAGGCAGCTACACCATCACTGAAGCCGGCAGGAATGTGAGCAAGAAGATCTGCCTTAATGTGAAAGGTGAGAAAAAGAAGGTGGTGGAAAATGGAAATCCTGTACCTTGTATTATGTCCTTGAATATCTTGAAGATACTTCGTCGAAGCTCTCATGGGTTTTCTGTCTGGATATTCTCAGAGGTTAACTTAAAAACATTACACCATACAACAGTCTGGAAATGGTGACTAGGTCTTGAGAATTGGAATAGTTCCCAAGATTCCTGCACATGTGGTTAATGCAGCTTGGCTTTTTTCAGAAAGACTTAATGAGTATAATAAGGGCTCAGGATGCTTGGCCGGCTTAATCCTTGGCCCTTAAGTACCCATTATCATGGGCATAATGATCATATAATATTAATAGAGCCCCAGGTCAGTTTGAAGTCGTATCACTGTACATGTCCTTTAGTCTTTTTAGAGAGGACGTGAGAGACAGAACTCAGGGAGGATGTGGCAATGCAAGAATCGATTCTGGGATTTATATAGCACAGCTGGATAATAAGGTAGGACAAATTTGAAAATGACAGAAGATATGGCACAAGGGAGGCAGGCAGGCAGGATTTAAAGATAGGTGTGAGGATGGGAAAAGAGCACTGAGATCTTTTGGGACAGTGCATCTGTTCGAAGAAAGAAGGATAGAAGCGTCAATGTATGACTGCAGTGAGATACTGAACAGTGGAGTGAACTGTTTAAAATTTCTCCTATCCTGACTGCACTATCCTTCTAATAAAATATTCATGCTGTCACTTCCTTTCCTCCACTGACTTCATTCCCATTCTCTTACTCCTTGTTCACTGATGTGTCCTGCTTATCTTTTCTCTTATGGCCTGTGATATTATTGTAATGATTGAAGGATGATAATGTTATGTTAGGCCTTTCTTTCTTTATTTATATATTCTCTGTCATTGCAGAGGATCAAAGGTTTGTCACAGTGCAATATGGAAGCACGTTTAAGCTGAATCTGCACTTGAACAGTTCCTCTGCCCGTCTGACCTACTCACCCGACCACAGCGGATCTGACAGCCACAAGTGGGTGATTATGGAGAGGGGGGAACTGAGACTGCCTCCTGAGCTCAATCTGGAGGGCCGATTCTCCATGGAGGACTCTGTGTGTATCCTGGAGCAGGTGACGGACAGTGACGCAGGACTGTATCAGGTCACTGATCTACAGGACTTCCCCGTGTCCAAATTCTACCTGGGGGTGGAACGTAAGGAAACAAGAGCACTTAATCTTACTTTAAATATGTGATGTTATATTGTTATTCTGATATTATTTTATGTACACTATACTATATGGCCAAATGTTTGTGGACATCTGATCATCACACCTATATGTGCTTGCTGAACATTCCACTGCAGATTTAGTTCTCCTTTGCTGTAACAAAAAGGTCAGGTACTAATGTAGTGTGAAGAGATCTGGGGTGCAGTCAGCATTTCAGTTCATCCCAAAGGTCTTGACTGGGGTTGAGGTCAGGGCTGTGTGCAGGACACTCTAGTTGTTCCACTTCAACCTTACAGACCGTGTCTTTGCTGATCTCGCTTTCATTGAAGGGAAACTAATGCTACAACATACAAAGCCATGCTATACAATTGGTGTATATGCTATTCCAACTTGCTATTCCAACTTTGGGCAACAGTTTGAGGAAGAAACACATATGGGTGTGATGGTCAGGTGTCCACATACTTTTGTCCAGCAAGTGTAACATTGGTATGAATAAGATATATTATCTGTGTAAAATGCATTCATAATGTATTAAAAATGAAAAATCTCGCATTTATCACTTCATCTTGTCAGTGGTAGTTGGTACAAATGCATGATTTTTTTCAAGAAAACACCAATGGTAAACAATCCTAAGGGCAATTCCAAATTCATATTCCGAACAGCATGCAATAAGGTCAGAATGTGAATCAGAATCAATAAACAAAACCAGAATCAAAATCGAAATATACAGTCTCCTCTGAAAATATTGGAATCGCAGAGCCAATTATTTGTTTTTGCTATACAGTGAACACATTTAGTTTTGAGATTAAAAGATGAATATGAGAAGATAGACCCGAATTTCAGCTTTCCTTTCCTGGTATTAACATCTAGATGTGTTAAACAACTTAGAACATGGCAACTTTAGTTAGAACCCACCCATTCTTAAAGTGATCAAATATATTGGAACAAGTGACTGACAGGTGTTTCTTGTTGCCCAGGTGCGCCCCGTTATATTGATTGTTAAAACAATTAATAGCTCTGACTGTCTGACTACTCTTGGTTTAAGCCCTGGGTTTGGTTTGTGCAAACTGCATTTGTTGTTAAAAAGGATAAACCAAGATAAAGACCACAGGACTGTCTATGGGATGCACAAGCATTAGGAAATTTGGAATTTCCTGGAAAAAAAAGAAAGAAACCACTGATTTACTAACAACATGGAACAGGTCAAAGAAAAGGCCAAGAAAGACAACAGCAGTTGATGACAAAAAAATTGTAAGAGCTGAGAAGACAACAGACAAAACAACAGTCAGTAACATCAGCAACAACCTCCGAAGGGCAGGGGATTAAGTATCACAATTCACCATTTGAAGAAGACTTCAAGACCAGAATTACCACATTCCACAAGATGCAAGCCACTCATTAGCAGTGAAAATCTGAAAGCCAGATTGGAATTTGGAAAGACATTTAGAGATGAGCCACAAAAGTTCTGTATCTGAGTTTAATGGACTAACCTTAGATGTTGGGCATACACCATCACATTTCAGTTCAACTGAACATATGATGGTGGAGTAGTTAGCACTGTTGCCTCACAGTAAGACGGTTCTGGGTTTGAACCTCGCCTCTCATCTGAAGTCGGCTATGATTGACTCCAGCTTCTCCCCCGTCCTTAATGGATAAGTGGTATAGATAATGCATGGGTGGATGGATGAACATAATTCTATGACAGGATAAAAGCATACATTATCTTACAGTTTTGTCCCGCCGATTGTGCGCTTCATTCTCATTTATTTCATTTTCAAGTCACCAGAAGTAGACTGAACATGTAATTTGTACTTTGAGGTAGTTTTAACTTGTGACGTGTAATGAAGTTCTTAAAAAGGTGGCACATATACACATTTTGGTGGGTGTGAAGAGAAAGACTAGAATTTTTTGGAAATGGAAAGCTTGTTACTTATGGAAAATTTCTTCTCCCTCTCTTGGTGTCTCAGCGTACAAGTTGCCTAAAGTCTTTGTGGCCGTGAT
>JAQQZR010000033.1:6330205-6342258 GCA_030068235.1 Notoglanidium macrostoma
AGTACTTGGGTAGAGAGAAGCTTTCATGTTTTTCCAGATTCTGTACTGAATGGGACCCACAAACTGTCCTGAGCAAATCTCGCTGTCCACTGGAGCTGGACGGACAAAATTCACCTCACACCTGGCAGAGAAAGAAAAGATGGAAAAACAGTCGTACTTAGGTAAAAAAGGACCGAAAATGATAGCAATAATGTACAATTAAAACTCCTTTCCTCCTTCAAGCATTTTAATATCCACAGCAAATCTACATGGAAGTTAATAGGAAAGAGATGTATCAATGAGAGTAAGGAATGGAGGCTGGACCTGGCTACGGTTTCTAGGAGTTTAAAGGAACTAATAGGTTTAGGGGTTGTGCCCATATTAAATAGAATCTCTTAGAGAAATTGACAAAGAGGAGAAATAAGACAGATAAATGATGTTATTGTGGGTTAACGATTAATATAACTACAAAATACTACACAAAAACACTTACCTCTTTAGGAGATCTTTGATTTCCTAAAAAAAAAGTTTTACAAAGTAGAAATCGTGTCATATATTTCACAGACTGGTCAGGTCAATATCAGTGACCTGATATTTAGATGCCATTCACAGCCATTTAATCATGTGACGTGTGCTAAACAGTGCCAGATTGCATACAGCATGTTCCGTGGATCTGCTCCAAACCCTCCAGTCGGACCTCCGCCTGTATACTTAACAAACTGCTCGTGTAAATAACGCAGCACCGCACAGTTAAATCAACTACTGAATCCAGATATAATTAAAAGAAATCCTGTTCATGTAAACTCTTCTTTATAGTTTCTACTATAAAATGTAATGATCATCTAATAGGTACAGTGCATTGAGGTTGTAAATGTATGCAACAAGATGGTGAGAATAAATCTGCTGGCGGAACATTGTTATCCCACGAAAAAAGCAGACATATATTATAATCCCATGGGAAGCACCTTTAGTAGTTTGGGACTGTCGTCTTCTGCTAGCTTGCTGTTCAGCGTCTCGATGGCCCTCTCCAGGTCTCGGCCCTGCATGGCAATCTTCCTCTCTCTCTCCTTCAGCATTTTCACTCGTCTGTCCCTCTCCTTCCTCAACCGTTCCAGGTCTCTCTCCTCCTCCTCATCTAGAAAGTTGTGAAGGTTCTGGAACTCCGCTTGGATTTCCCGCTCCATGTCCTCAAACTGATTCTGCGAGGACACAGTGGGAAGAGAAATGAACCTCTCCTGGAGCATGACTTCCCAAACGAGGGAATTGTGAACCCATGTGAAATAAACTCACCATCTTCTCTTTTGATTCATACATGCATTTTTCAAATTCTTATTATGAATAGCTAACTATGAAAATGGATTTTGTGTACTGATATATTAAAATGTTACTGGCTGGTTCACGTTGAAGTGGGTTCACATTGAGAATTAAACTGAAGAATTCCGTTTTAGTCCTTTTCACTATGATATGCTGCATTAATTAATTCAGCACCTGCAGTGAATGTTTTAGATATTTAAACATTGTTCAATTGGTTAAACTGATAAATCTGCAATGTTGATTCCAGGTTAATCCTGTATTTTCAGAAGAATCATTAATTAAAGTTGTTGGGTTTTTTTAAGGATAAATCCTGTCTTTACCTCCACATCGATTGCATCTGCAAAAGTGTCTTTCTCTGCTTCATGGCATTCATCAACTTCATGCTTAATCTTCTTAATCGCCTGAATGAGCTTCTCCTTCAGCACAAGTGTAACAATAAGTGAACATATACGTATGTTTTCCATTTAAATGCAGACATACCAGGTGTATTATAAAACCACTACCATTTATTTAATGTGGAGAACAAAATTACTGACAAGGTTCTGAACGCTAAACATTATCATTAATCATTTACAGGTGATAATCTGTTGCTCTTCTTGGCACATATTTGATAGAAATCTAGGTCAAAATGTGTATTGGGCTAAATATATTTCTCTTCTTTGCCTTAACGTGACACTTCAGACGTTTACTCTTACCTTTACGTCATTGAGAAGAGATTTGTTGCAGTTGTTGTTTGTGTCCTTCATGTGATTGGTGTACATTCCAGTTTCCTTGTCAGAGGCAAGCAAAAGGAAGATAAAATCTTCAGGACGTCACACAGCAGAGAGAGTGCTCGGTTAAAAAGAGCTGTGTGTGTGTGTGTGTGTGTGTGTGTGGGAGAGAGAGAGAGAGAGAGAGAGAGAGAGAACAGAAGGACAGGAACTGTGTAAGAGTAATATATCAAAAGGGGCAGAAGCAAGCAATTGGTCAGAGGTATAACAGGATGAAAGCACGTTACATGTATTCGCCAAGAGAACCCACATTCAAAATACTGTACTACACCAGTCCATTATCATGTTAAGACATCAACACCTAAGATAAAAGACAAAAACAAAGGGACTGGGTTTATATCTGTCACAGGGCACAACACGTGCTCAGTTTATGGCCATGAGAGAAGAGCTTTCTATTTTTGTCTCAGCTCTGCAACAAGAGACGATGTCAGAGAGAGAGAGAGTGTGTGTGTGTGTGTGTGTTTACAATTGAAAACAGAGTAACATTCTGCTACACAAGTAGAGCTCTGAATGACTAAAATTTTTTGAATATTTCCCCAAATGGAACGACTGAGTGGTTACAGAGAAGTGTAGTGTCATACTGAGTACTGACAGAGGCATGTTTGGCACCATTAGAAATCATGTCAATCAAAAGGTCATATTGTCAGTCCTTGTTTCCCCACCTCACATTCCCACCCCCACCCATCCATACTCCACACCCCTTGTCCCATCCATCTCTTCATTTCTCTCTTCTAGCCTCCTCTCGCCCCTCCCTACAGCTACTAATACAACCTCCTGTCAAAGTCCTGTCAGTGTGCATAGATATTACTTAGCAGCACAGATGAATTATTCATCTAGTATAGCTGCCTGTCATTTAGGACTCTTCTGAGTCAGACTTAGGCATGAGCTTAGAAACTTGCGATTGCAATGGCTTATGCAGACTCAAGGTATTTAAAGGTATTAAACAGAACACACGAGCCTAAAAGATCAGTCTTCATTGACTCATACAGTCATAGCAGCATAGTTTATTCTGCACACATAGATAACAGTATATTACACATAACATAACAGTTCCCAAATCAGTTTTTCTCATTTAATGGTTCGATATACTGAGCTACGGCGTTAAGTACCTCTACAAATTAAAAGCCTGACAAAATTACATTTTTCTTTGAACTCAATGAATAATATGTAAATAGATTTGAAAAATGTATATGGAGCAAATTTAATGCGCTGCTAAATGAATGAAGCCTATTTTAATTTGATATTAAAGTTATAAAGTTTTTAAGTTCATGTCTGCGTATAAGCACAAGTTGGGTAGGATCCATTTCCGGCGCATGATTAAAACGTTGGCGGAAGTAAACAAAGCGCTTAGCGTTTGTTCGTCTTGAGCTCATGTGCAATAATATATTTCAGCGGAGTTAATTTCTTACACGTCTGTAATTCAGGTCAGCATCCTGTCTCGAGCCTGTATCATTACAAATGCATTAAAAAAAATAATAATAAAATCACACAACAGGAGTCGATACATACTGGCTGTTGTGCGACGTTGCTAAGAGGTAATTTAGCTTCAGATAAATAATAGATGAACTAATAGGGATCATTGAAGAGCATGCATCCTTATAGGAGGATGTGTGCTTAATTGCTAATTGTTACATTAAATTGTTATGAACATCTACATCCTATATACTGTTCTGTATTTGCATTAATGATTTTATTTATGATATTTCACTAACCCTTGATGTCCTTTTCTCTCCAGACATGAACGGCCAAGCCGATTTAGATGTGGATTACAAACGGAAATACAAAAACCTAAAGCGTAAATTAAAATTTTTGGTGTATGTAAGTAAAATTTGTTTTCTGTGTTCGTTGACGGTGTGTTGCAGGATGTCTGATGAGCCTCACTTCATTTGGGCTTGTTTCATTTTAGGAGCAAGAATGTTTTCAAGAGGAGCTGAGAAGAGCACAGAGAAAGCTCCTGAAGGTCTCCAGAGATAAAAGGTTAAACAGTTTTCCCCAGTGTGACTGCATATATCTATACGGGTGCACGGTAACTAATGTGCCTTTCTAATCTTCTCAGTTTCCTGCTGGACCGATTGTTACAGTATGAGCGGGTGGATGAGGACTCGTCTGGTAAGTCTTCTTTCAAGAGCTCGTTTTCATATTTGCTCATTTCCTTGCTGATTACGAATAGCAAAGCTGTTACCTTCTGACCAAGACAGGCTCACGTGTATAGCCTATAAAAGGCCCCGGCCACGTAACGCTCTCCCAGTGGCCATTAAACCTAAGTGACTCAGATGGCCTGGCGGTTCTCCACTTAGTCAGAGAACCACAATTACTTACATAGCCTTCTGGAGCTAGTGGAGATCACATATTAAAGTTATAACAATATATTAAAGCTTGTACCAATTCCAGGAGTGCATTACCTGTAGCAGTACTTACTGTAAGTGCTGAGACTTTATTTCTGTGAGGAACGATAACAGCTCAAAGCCTTAATATTGCGCGTTCTTAAAGGGGTCAGCTCAGCGGTCGCAGAATCCAGTTCATTGTTTTTGTTTACAAATGGATGAACCGTACAAGAACAGAATGGGTTGGTTGAAAGAAATGACAATATAAGTACTTTGACAAAACAACTTCAATTACACGATACAAAGTATGATCCTAGGATGTCGCTGCATGGTTGCAGATGTCGAAAATGGCGACTCGCTACCCAGTGCAGAGGTTTCTGGGAAAGGTGAGCTGGCAACTTTAAAGATTGTAATCACTCAAATGATCCCGAGATCCTTTGAGAGCCACTCAATTGCTGATACTGATCTTATATGAGAATAAGAACGTGAGTGTGAGTTCAAAAACTGTTCCTACGGAGGATAAAAGTTACACTGATGCTGCTCTCGATTGAAGATGAGGATCAGTCAGTCTGTTAACACTGCACCATACTGTATATGAGAACGAATTACAGCAGTGTCACTACTTTCTGTTGAAAATGAAAAGTCTTGATGCTGATCTCGCATGATAGCGAGTCCCTTCACTATACTCTATTAAGGATGAATTACTCAGTAGACGGTGGTATTGATGTTGTACCAATGCTGTTGTCTACTGAGATACTTTTTCTGCTTGAGGGCAAATGTTATTCTGACACAGCACAGAGCACACGGGGTGCGATGAGATCGTTCAGTCTGTCAAATCTTGTAAAGGTCGATGGTGACGCCACTTCAAAATGTCTGCCAAAGTCACTCCTTTTAGTTCTGCCCAGACGGTAGCCATAGCACCTCTCAAGTATGCCTGTGCAATCACTTTCTTTTCCCCAGTGGGCTAACCTTTCATTAGGCAGCCAAACCCCTAATGGTACTCCTCAAAGCATATAAACAGGCCGATGAGGTGTCTCAAATCTAACATTTTGGTGGAAAATATCTTGGAAGAGAAATCCCCCAGGCTCTGTGGTTCTGCACACAGGCAGAATTGCTTCTTCCTGGTTTTTGAAATTCTGCAGTGCTTTGGGTGATTCTTTGGCAGTTTGATCAGTCTTTGTCCTTACCCAGATTTATCATCAGTCATTGCGGCCTTTAAAACTCACTTCTTCTGAACTGTTGTGACCCTGGGTAAGCACACCCACTGGAAGACTGCTGTTCACATGCTTAGTTAGTTCCTGTTTGAGCCCAGGAGATTCAGTCGTCCAGTGCCTCCTGAACCTGTTTGCCCAGGCACCAGTGGAAGTGCTTTTTCTACACTATGCCATTTGGGTATTTGATCAAGCCAAACTTACCTTCTCATTTGTGTCAATGAGACACATCACATTTGCTTCACTGATTTCCCTTGCCCCATTGTCTCCTTGAGGGCCAGGAGCATCATGTGCCATGATATTAGTGACACAAGTTTCACTTCTAAGTGGATCATACAATTTGCAAATGAGTGTCAGCACTGTTATAGTCATGTGTGCAGCATGTGACCAAAATTTTACCACTAGTAAGGCTGCCATTCTCTCTACTGGCAGCATCGACTTCATGCCTGTGGTTTCCACATATGTCACTGCAGCCAATACACTGTATGTGATCTTATACCAGGTCACCGCTTCTTAAAGAAACTGATGCACTGTAGAATGTAGCTTAGCCATTTGCTTTGGCTGATATACTTCAAAATGGGTCAGGCATTTGATCCAGTGCATTAGCTGTAAGATCAACCTGTTCTGCCAAGGAGGCCTTGGTGCCTGTTAGCTGCAAGTGATCATCTGCTGTGCAGAAGTGTTTAAGTACGAAACATAACGGCACATAACATGTGCGGCAGCTGTAGTAAGTTCCACCAGGTTTTGCGGTACACCGTGCTGTGTGCACGCATTACCAATAACGGTTGTCACATTTGCCCCATGCCCTTTCCAGATCCTGAACTCCAGCACATTAAGGATGCTTGCTCTCTTCTCTCAATGTAGCTGAGCAGCTAATCCCCTCTGCCAGCTGCTGTTCCTTTAATTGCGCCCAGAGAAGCTTGCCTTCCTTCTCCTAGCGGGCCGTGCAGTCATTTCGCTTCCGTTGCCCGCCTCACTTCCTGCTGCACCTCTGCAGTGTCGGCTTGTTGAAGAATTATGCTGGCAATTAGGGCAATATTCATTATGCAGCAATTAAGGCAAGGCTATGTATGTTTCTTGCAAGCTCAACTCCACTGAGGCTTGGCAGAACAAACAATTTGCAATTGTACCCTGAAATCCAGGAAATTAAGCAACCGGAAAAGCTTGAAACTTCAAATTTCACAAACTAGACTTTATGAACAGTGAGTCATATCGATAAATCAATACTAAAGTCAGCTCAGGTGCACGCCAGTACACGCTCCGTGACTGCAGATTTAACCGTAACACCTTTATGCAGACTTTTACAAGGATTCTTGCAGACTTCTTTCTTCGATCGTCAAGCTTCTTTGACGTAAAGGTTCACCTCTTATAGGCTACATTTGTGTACGTGTGTGTGTGTGTGTGTGTGTATATATATATATATATATATACACGTAGAGGAAATGAGCACACAGGAAAAACTAATTCTAGATAGAAAGGGTTTTGTAAATAAGCTCGCGTTACATTTACATTTAGGTCATTTGGCAGACGCCCTTATCCAGAGCGACTTACATACATCTTATTTTATACACGTGAGCAGTGAAGGTTAAGGGCCTTGCTCAAGGGCGCAGCAGTGGAAGCTTGGCGGTGCTGGGATTTGAACTCCCGACCTTCCGATCACTAGTCCACCGTCTTACCCACTGTATTACTGTGTTATGATTTGATTAATAAACCACTGCTAAGTGCTGCAGTTGTGTTACAGACTCGGATGCCACGGCCTCGTCAGACAGCGAGGGAGAAGCTCCAAGAGAAAGAGAAAGGGAACCTGGAAAGAAGTGAGTTCATCATATGTTTTTAAGCCTCTATTTGTGTAGCAGTTTTTGCATTCTGTATGTGTTTACCTCTTATCATATAGAAATATGGAGTACAGTTAAGGGCAAATGTTTCCTATGATTTTTTTTAATGGAAAAGAGGAAAACATACAAATAAAAAGGCTTTTATGAAGACAAAGCCCGGACCAAAAATGTTAGTGGAGAATATTTATATTATTGATAAGAGAGATGTTCTAAATCATTTTAGTTAAATCTGAACTGTTTGACCGTTTTTATTGCTAATATGTGGTACTGAAGAGCCATCTAGCTGAAAATCTGTTTTCGACAGGAATTATTAAGATTTCGAGCAACGTGAGCGTTGTCAAGATCGGATATCCATAAAAGCCCAACATGGCCTACTCTTATTATTGACTGTGGAAAGCATTTAACAGCTTTCAGAGAAAATCAGGAGTGTGGTCTTCATTTGTATTCTAAGTCTAAAGAAATGGACTGTATGGTGTAGAGACTGATGTGCATTCCTGTGTAACCTCAGCATTAATATGTGTAACCCTCAGGAGGAGAAGTCCTGGGGGTCCGTCCCTCGCTCCGTCCTCGTCCCCCCAGCTTGCTCTCCTGTCTCGTCCCGGAGCGAACGCTCTCCAGGCTTCAGCACCCTCTCAGTATCTGAACGCGGTAAGGAGTTTATACATCACAGCCCACATCACTTCCCTCATCCCACATCAGCGTATTGCTTTTAGTCTAAAACATTGTCGAGAGTTTCATGTATTCATATATTCTGTTCCTTTGTTATTTTTGACATTTTATTCATTCATTCTTTTCTTTCTCTTTTCTGTTGTCGTCGTCTCGTCACATCATCTGCTTATTTTCCGACCCATATCTTATGGGGTGGGGACCATGCGTGCGGACATGGCGGAGGATTGTGTGTGTGCGCGCGTGTGTGTGTGTGTGTGTGTGTGTGTGTGGTGAACAGTTACCCTTCCCTCCTGACTATTTGGCTCCCTCTGCTGAGCGAGCGAGGAAAGAGAGAAAACCAAAACCACCAAAACCGAGAAAAGAGTCTACAGGAAAGGTGAGAGAGAGAGAGAGAGAGAGAGAGAGAGAGAGAGAAGAGGAAAAGAGGACAGGAAGTCTGAAATGGCTTCGATTAGTTCTTGTCTAACGTCATTGCAGCCTGTATTCCACCCCGCTCCAAGTATAAGCGCTGTCGCTGGTGGGGTTAAAGAATTCACCGCCTCATAAACTTCCAGTAGGATGTAGAAATGACTTCGTACTTTATAGATCTTATGAAAAAAGTATTTGCTAATTCAGAATGTCAAAACAAACTCACAGAAATAGCTCGTCTGCAGCGGCGCTACTACAGATGATGTAAGATCATGTCAGGCAAACAAACCGGCCTCTTGGTCTCTGAAAGAAAAGGAGGCCGGGAGCAGCGCACCACCGTCCGCCTGTAGTTCACCAGTTAACATCGGTTTCTTTTTTTCATTAAGAACAAAATCATGAAAGGTTAATTCAGCAGTTCTCCGTTCCTTAATCGAGTACAAACAAATTTGATTGAACAAATAGTTGATGTCTTTTAAGGGTGAAGATGCACTTTTTAGGATTTGTATCATTTAAACTAAAAGATACAGTATATCAGTGACTTGTTTATTATAAATGGACAATTACTATATAGAAAAGGTTTTGTGCAGGGTTTAAACTAACCATTTGGTAATACAGTCGCTAGCTAAGGCGCAAACACGGCACATGTTTCCAGGGAAAGGAAACAGCATAGCGTCTTGTTAAAGCTACATACTGTATATATAAAAAGTGAGGATGAATCCCTGAAGAGGAGAGTGAAGGTCCATTAGTGCATCAGGGTGCATTAGAGCCAGGAGCGTGGGTGGGGGTTAAGAAAGGGATACCGCAAACTGAACACTGAGACTGCTTATTCAAGCAGATTATTAAATTCCGGTCCTAAATATATTGGTTATAGAAAATATTGACCTTTTTTTCCGGTTAACATCACAACAAATATTTAACATTCATTTTAGTGAAAATATAGTTGAAATCTAGAGCTGTGCCTGTGATCACTAACATGACCGGTGCATCATTGTCATGATCATCATTCATGTACTGTCGTTCAAAATAATGTCAGTGTTCATGTTCAGTTTCTCCTCTATCCAAGGTGGTACCTCCATTAGCGTCTAACTACCCAGCAGGCAGTGCACCGGGCACGGGCTCGTCCGGGCCGTTCAGCTGGGTCCCGCGGCAGATGCTGAGCGGAGACGCGGCAGAGGAGGAAGGAGAGAGTGAGGGAGAAAGCGATGGAGGAGAGGAGGAGAGAGGAGAGGGAGAGGAGGCAGAACTGGTCATTGACATTCCTAATGAGTGAAGGTGACGTGGACAAAGACTGTAGTGTTTATTTAGCATCAGTGACAGGAAACCTCAAGGAAGCGCCATTTATCCAGCTATATATTTGCTGTAATTATGTTACGATCGTCTCTTCTCCACTGTTTTTACATTTTAATAGCAACTATTTAACAGTTAAGGCTACAACGGATAGGAATTCGCAGTCGGAGCTCTCGGGTTTCGAATGGGAAGGAAATTTCGGATGCGTGTCATTCACTCGGATACATCCCACATCATGCCCGAAAATAGTACAGCCAAAGACCCGCCCCCGGATTTCCTCTATTTACATAAAAGAGAAGCATTTCCCCTTAAACTGAGTCTTACTAGATACAGATACAGATACAGAGCTGCTGTAGATGTTTCAAAAGAGACACATTTGTTTTTACTGATTCAGGATCTGGTAAAGAATTATCTATTCTAATCCGAATTATTGTAACGCTAACAAGAGACCTGTATAATTGCATTTATGAAAGCGAACTGTCTGTTCCAGAACCTGTGTCTTTCATTACTCAGCAAGGACAGCAGATGCTTTTTAAAGTGTTCCGATAGTTCTCTGTTACAATCAACCATCTGCTCATTCTTACTAGATAATATTGTGACTCTTTGGAATAACAGAGACATGCTCTACTAGCTGCTACTATCATGTTCAACATCCAGCTGTGATATTTTTTGTAAGCTAATGGTAAAATATGGTGAATTGTAATCTGATTTTTGTTAACGCTGTGACTTTTACATTAGCGTCGTAATAAAAAAATATAGCTAAATCCTATTTTTGTGTACATTCTTTCCCCCAGAATAGAAAATAAATACACGTTATCAGTACAAGCTATGGTCATTCATACTTAAATGTGGTAATATAACTAGGTACAGACAAGAGTATCAACATCTGGAGAACTCCCTGACTGTACACCTGTTAGAATTAGTGCTTTAAAATGCGCACACATTCAGCTTATGTAATTGTGCTATACAATACACTTTTAGTGCAGCCGTTAACCAGAGACTGAATCCCACTCTGCTTTCAAAGGCTTTGACTAGTAGATTATCAACATCATGGCACAAATTCTGTCGGTCCGTTGACTGATTTATTTTACTATTATACACTTAATTGTCACTTATGTGCCTGATACAGACTGCCATGTCAGTGCCACTGTGGTGCTGTAAATAATCCATCACCCCAACACTATGTGTGCAGAGTTGGTCATATAGCAGTCCCTTACCACTGATGGACAGAGTAGAGGAAGACAAATTGTACATAACACCAGAGGAGTATTCACGCCTTTGAACCTGTCCACATTTTATCATGTTAAAACCTGGAGCTAAAATGGACTCTTTCAGTGTGGATTGTTTGTCTGTTTGTTTGTGCAGGATTACACAAAAAACTATTGCCCTGATTCTTATGAAACATGGTGGCAAGGTGTAGCCTGGGCCGTGGAAGAACCCATTAAATTTTGAAGAGGATACAACCCACGGGGCGACTCCACAAATTTAGTATCTCTTTTGCCAACATTTGAGATACTGCAGCTGGGCTTGGTGAAAGTTTGCAGTCAACAATGCCATACATCTTAAACTCCAGTAGATTTTAAGCAGTACAAGCACGTTCAAGAGTGACAGGACATAGCCAATGTAGAAATACGATGACTCCGTTGGAAATATATCCAAACGTATAAAATTGTTGTGGTTGCAGATCATAGAAGAGTCAAATATTGTCCTTAGCAGAGGTCTGGGCTCTCCGAGTGGCCTTCTAGTGTTTTATGAATCTACACAAAATAGCCCATAAAACTGAAGTGGGGACAAAAAATATTTGCAAAATTGCTTGCAAATTTAAAAAAAGGTAAAGGTTTGTGATTGGTATTCATCTCTGATGATGTGAGGTCCTTTATTTAGTTCTGGTGTAACTAGTCTTCATCAGAAGTCACATAATTAGTTGATTGTTATTCACCTGCGTGCAATTAGTGTCACATGAACTCAGTATAAATACATCTGTTCCTGGAAGTTTGTTACAGAACATGACTAAACAAAGACCTGTCCAGCAACCAAGAGGCTGAAGATAACTCCCCACATGATGCCACCACCACCATGCTTTACTGTGAATACCTATGCAACACACTGTACAATATTAAATGTCCCATGTTTTTAGGTAGAAGGTACACTTGTTTAACTGGCTATTGAGTGTCTATTGGCTTGACTGAAAAAAAGCGTTTTATTTAATCAGAGAATTTACTCTGGTTTCACGTATTTGTGTATCATAAACTGAGC
>JAQQZR010000033.1:6347640-6364872 GCA_030068235.1 Notoglanidium macrostoma
ATGAAATCAAATTCAAACATCCTGCCCTGTCTGATACAAAAATATTCTTTCCCAGGTCAGAAAATATTTTTCTCCCAGTTTTGCTGATAAATTGTGTTACATTCATTTCATTATCTTAGGCACAGCAGAGGGTAGCAGTTAAATACATGGTGATGAATATGGATTAGTTGAATGAGGACTTATTGTTGAGTCTAAAATAGTAATTGAATTAAGTGACTTTTGTAGGTCAAATTAGGTGTTTAACAGGCTGTTAAAAATACACCAGAATGCAGGAAATGGCATCTAATTCATTAAAGGACACACAGACCCCCCCCCCGTTTGACATGCATAACATTATCATCAGTACCAGTATAAAAAACAGATGCAATGAGACAGAAAATGTCCGAATCCTACTTTAAGTGCCTTAACTTAAACAAGCTTCGATTTGAGACACAGCCAATGTCTGTACTCGCCGGCCGTATTGCATCAGTCGATTCTATTTTACGCCACGTTTTACGTCTGTTTAGCACTGCTTTACGGTAGCGTTGTAGCTCGTTCGGCTCCTCTACATGCTGGATTAGGCTGACGTTTCTCACTACTGTGCTTAAAGGTGAGTTAAGTATTATAACAACAGTGCTTGGAAACACGAAGGTGCAAACGTACAACTGATTTACGCATAAATAGGTACGCAAATACTCTTTCTACGAGCTATAGGAAGTTTTACCGGCTCCCATACTGTTGATAATGAATCGACTCGAGTATGTGTAGTGTTATTCAGTGTGTATTGTATAGATAATACTGTAGCTCGTCTTGTTTTACAGGTACAACGGGATCTGTTATTTTCCAGGAATAAATATGTTTTTTTTTGTTTTTTGTTAGTTCAGTAGAATTATGGAATGAATTGAGGAACTAGCTAGCTAGCTTTCTAACTTTCATCTCTTTAAGCAGAATAAGAGAAGGCGAAAGTAAAAGCAGCAGCATTCCCATTGAGATTAGATTGTATCATTTATTTGTTCTCTCTCTCTCTCTCTCACGCGCACACACAGAAATGGACTCTCTGCATGTGTCCTCCCACCCTGATGACTTCAGGAGTTTACTGGTCCTGATTGCTGCTGAATACTGTCCCACCCATCCACGTGTGTGTGCTAAGGAGTGTCCCATTAATGCTGTCCACTCTTGCCCTGCACTGGTCCTGGGAGGAACCGAGGGGACGAAGCTGTGTGGTGCCAGTGCCGTCAGTTGGTACCTAGCATCCGCAGGCAAGAAGGTGGGCAGTGATGCCAAGCAGCAGAGCCAGGTGTGGCAGTGGCTGAGCTTCGCTGAGAATGAGCTGATTCCTGTGGCCTGTGCTGTGGCCTTCCCTCTGTTAGGGGTGACGGGCATTGACAAAAAGGTGTGTATGTACACAAGCGTTTTCATATTGATGCGATTCAGATTCTTGTTAATGTGTTTGTTTCATGTGTCGACTATTATTTTTGCATACTAATTATCATGGAGAGTTACAGTGGTACTTGAAAGATTTAGAGTTTTCCATATGTCTGCAGAGATATGAACTAAAACAGACCTATGAAAGTATGTGAACCTTTGGGATTAGCAGTTAATTTGAAGAGGCTGGTGTTTTCTACCAGTGAGATGACAATTTACTGAGCTCTGTGTTTTATTTCAAGAAAAGGAAGTCTGGTCTTCACAACACGTTTGTGGAAGTGTATCACGGCATGAGCAAATGAGGGTTTTTTTTTAAGGGTCTTAGAGGCAAAAGACGTGTTGATTCTCTTCAGGCTGGAAAAGGTTACAAAGCCATCTCTGAAGAGTTTGGACTCAACAAATCCACAGTCAGATAGATTGTGTACAAATGGAGGAAATTCAAGATGATTGTTACCCTTTCCAGGAGCAGTGGACCATAAAAGATCACTCCAAGAGCAAGGCCTGTAATAGTCTGTGTGTGTAAAGGCCTCTCTCAGATTGGCTAATGTTCATGAGTCCACCATCAGGAGAGCACTGAACAACAATGATGTGCATGGCAGGGCTGCAAGGAGAAAGCCACTGCTCTCCAAAAACAACATACAAGAAACAAAATACAGTTTCCTAAGGAGCAGCCAGAACGCTACTGGAAACATTTTGTGGATGGATGAGACCAAAGTACAAGTTTTTTGTTTTAAAAGAGAAGCATTATGTTCGGAGAAAGGAAAACCCTGCATTCCAGCATAAGAACCTTATTCCATGTGTAAAACATGGAGGTGGTGGTATCGTGGTTTGGACCTGTTTTGCTGCATCCGGGCCAGGACGGCTTGCCTTCATTGATGGAACAATGAAATATGAATTACAGCGAATTCTAAAGGAAAATCTGTCTGTGAATTGAATCTCAAGAGAAAGTTGGCCACACAACAAGACATGGTTATGGTTCATAATCATCATCATCATCATCATCTTCATCTTTCGGCTATTCCCGTTAGGGGTCGCCACAGCGGATCATCTCTTTCCACTTTTTCCTGTTCTCCGCATCTGTCTCTTAAAGAAAAATTGATTTCATGTTTTGGAATGTCAAATTCCTGACATTAATCCCATAGAAACATTGTAAAGGGACCTGAAGTACTGTACGAGTTATTCTCATGTCTCGGTTGTATTATGATTTGTATTTTCTTTTCTTCAGCTTCAGCAGAGTTCTCATGGAGAGCTGCTGCGTGTTCTGAAGGTTCTAGATCAGGCTTTAGAGCCACGGACGTTCCTGGTCGAAGAGAGTGTGTCTCTGGCTGACATGGCCGTTGCGACGGCAGTGCTTCTGCCTTTCAAATATGTAAGTGATCAAAGACCGTTGTTAAACTGCGTGTACTTCATTTTGCACCGGATCTTATCCTTGCTGTTTCACACTGCAAGTTTGAGGAGCGAATATGCATGGATGTTACTGTGTGTTTTCTTCTGGTATTTGCTCTTAAATGAGATATAAATGAATATGAGAACACAATTTTCTGCGGGTTTGAGTGGAATCAGCAGTTCAGGGGAAAGTACGTAAGCATCACAGTCTGTTTGATTGGCTTTGTCGAAGTACCGTTTATTCTCCTCCGATGTAAGACGAGTAATTTTCACCTCTAGAGGACACTGTGCAGTGAAGTCATGTGACTAAAACGTGGATAAATGGGTTGCTGTTTGAAAACATCGTCTGAGCAGAGAGTGGCGCTCACATGATTTTGGTTTTATGCCTCTCTATAGGTGTTGGAGCCTTCAACCAGGAAGTCACTGGTGAATGTGAGCAGATGGTTTGATACTTGCGTGAACCAGCCTCAGTTCCTGAAGGTGTTGGGTAAAATCTCGCTCTGTGAGAAAATGGTGCCTGTGACACCCAGACCTAATCCTGCTTCCACTGACGCTGCTGAAAACAACAGTACTTCCAATGGCACCGCTGCCAACGGTGAGGATGGATGTATGATGTATGGTGAAGAGTCTCACTAAGCTTTTACTTCTTGGCCAGAATGTTTGCGAAAGATCTTTTCTTCTTCAGTCAATGGGTGCTTCCCAATACTGTAATCCTACACTCTTTAGACCATATTGTGATGTTGGGAAGCACAAGTACAGAAATGAGAAGCACCCACTGTAGTCTTTTAATGCGTCTAATGCCATGCTTGTTGGTTTCCCTCAGGTCCACCTAAGACGGAAGCCCAGCTGAAGAAAGAGGCCAAAAAGCGTGAAAAGATGGAGAAGTTCCAGCAGAAGAAGGAGATGGAGGAGAAGAAGAAGCAGACGCAGTCTCAGTCTGAGGTAAGAGCGATGACCACTAGCTCTCTCGGCCTCAGGAGAACCAGCTGGAGAGCACTGTGTTGTGTTCCAATATATTTTCTCTGTATCTGGATATGCATAAATCTCCCTGAAGGATCGTTGCAGATTAGTTTAAAGACTGCAGATTTTTTTTTTTTTTTTTTGCAAACAGTGGCGGTTGAAAATGAAAAATATGTCATGTGAATGAAGAACTTGCGTCTGTCTGATGTTCAGTAGGCCACCTTGTCATATGAGTACAATGGGAATGCGCTTTTGTTGTGTGTGTGTGTGTGTGTAGAAAAAAGCCAAACCGGAAAAGAAGGAACTGGGTGTGATCGCGTACGACATCCCCACCCCAGCCGGAGAGAAAAAAGGTGTGTTTTAATTGAAGCGCCTTTGTAAGGCGTGTTGATGAAGATTCCAAATCTTCATAACATGATCTATTTACTCTCTGTATATGTATTTATTTTCACTTTGTTTATTTTTCCTTCTCCTTGTCTCTGACCTACAAAACCGCACGCAGACGTGCTGAGCCCTCTGCCGGACTCGTACAGTCCTCAGTACGTGGAGGCAGCCTGGTACCCGTGGTGGGAGAAACAGGGTTTCTTTAAGCCTGAATATGGGGTAGGAAAATGTTAGTATTTTATTAAAAAGGTCCAAAGTTTTACCTTGCAAACTCACTCAACTACGTGTCCGCTGCTTTATTTTGTAGCGGAAGAGCATCAGCGACGTGAACCCTCGTGGTCTTTTTATGATGTGCATCCCTCCTCCTAATGTGACCGGCTCTCTTCATTTGGGCCACGCCTTAACCAATGCCATTCAGGACTGCCTGACCAGATGGTAAACAATCACTTTATTCCTACAAAGGAGCTGATGGGATAATAGTAAGCTTGTGCGATACAGATTTTTCCCGGAACGCAGTTAACTATTAAAAAAAATCTAAACCGAACCTTCTGGAAAAATGACAGGCAAAGTTTAAAACCTGAAGCCGTGGAGTTTTGCTGTTGAGCGTCATTAGGTTTACATGTATACGACATGTATTCTGTAATGTGACTACCTTTGGATTTTAATGGGGTTTGTATCCAACATCCAATCCGGATCGGAGCATGGCAAGGTTTCTCCTGCACACGGTCCACCATTTTCTTCTTAATTAGTATGTTTTGATCCGCACCTGTACATTTGATCTGCAGCTAGATTAACCATGGCTTGGCAAATAGCTGCAATCGTAACCCCTTTCAGTTACGTAATTTTACAAGCTATTTAATAGTAAATGCCAAAATTACAGGAAGCAATCAGAGCTCGATGCCGGCGGTGTTGACACTAACGCTTCCGGTCCTTCTTGTTACTAATCCGTATGCCTCAAATAAACTTAAATTATATTTCAAGCAGAAAGGAAGATATGAACTGTAATATATATAAGAACTGTAATGTGGTGTCGGTTATCTATGGTTATTGGGATGTGGATAGACGCGTGCATTACCACCACAGTAATAGTGCTGCTAGGACTGAGGCTTCTCCTCACAGACAGAGGATGGTATTCGGGATGTCCGAGACAGAATTTTGTCCTCCTGGTGCTGTGTGAGGTTTATGTATACAGTGAGACACAAGAACATGTACAAGGCACTGCTTGGTCTGACAACGCAGGCACAGGATGAGAGGAGAGACCACGCTGTGGAACCCGGGCTGTGATCACGCTGGTATCGCCACTCAGGTGGTGGTGGAGAAGAAACTGATGAGGGAGAGAGGGATGTCCAGACACGACTTTGGCCGAGAGAACTTCATCGAAGAGGTCTGGAAGTGGAAAAACGAGTAAGTAGAGCCACAGGGGCACGGACAATAGAAACTTTCATCCAGGGCCAGCTGCATGATAAGCTGCAGTTTGTTTTTATTGTCTAATTAACTTAAAAAGAGAAAAACAGTAAGGCTGGTGAAGGAGCGACTGTTTGTAGCTGCTATAACACAAGTGATGATGGGAACTAGCTGATAATAATAACAAGGCTTTACTTGTTGGCAGGTTGCCGTGGTATAAGAGGCATAAAACACATTTGGATGCACTGTTTTAGGAATATAATCAGCTTCACGGTGCTAACAGCATCACACCAACCTCTCTCGGTGTGTCGTTTTGCTCTAACGGCACATCCGGTCATGTTTTGCCTCTTAAATAGTTGATTAAATTGACCTTTAAGTTTATGGCAGGTCATTTCCTAATCTAACGCTTAATAACTTGAACATTTGATTTGAATCTATCTAAAATGTAATGAAAATAGGAATCGTTGATCCTAAAAACAGGATTCTGCATTTCATCTGAATGTAACTGGAAAGTTCAGGAAGTGGATTTTCTTATGGCTTCCGTAAAATAAACACCGATGGAGCAGGTATTAACATGTCACATATAGGGTGAGGCAGAACATGTATATCGTTTTTTTTAACCTTAATCAGTTTATTTCATATGGAGTTAATATTTAATAGTATGAGGTAGAAGTGGTGGTATTTTATTTTTTTTTTTCCCTCATATACACGCAGTGGTTTGCGAACCCATTTGAACTTTTCTACATGTTTGCATAAATTTGACCCAAAACATCACAGATGAAGTCCTTAAAAGTATGTTCTGTGTGTTCTGTCATCAGAAAGGGCGATCGTATCTACCACCAGCTGAAGAGACTTGGCTCTTCCCTGGACTGGGACCGAGCGTGTTTCACTATGGATCCTGTGAGTAAGGGGTGGGGGGAAAGAAAGAAACCCCGTACACGCTCTCAGACACATCATTTAGATGTTCAGCTTTAATCGAATTGGAACAGCTTTGTTTAGACACTCCATTACTTTTATTTATCCAATTTACCCAGATGTCTAATGCCGTTTCAGTTCCACTGCAGACCACATTGATCAACTGCAAGTAATCTCAGCTAATGTTCCCTTCCCTAGTATGTCTAAGCACTTAAATCTGATCATGTGGGGAAAATCCAATCTGATCGTTTTAGCTTGTCAGAAGATTTATTACAGGAAGGCTCCTGATACGTGGTGTAAGAGGAGGCGAAGATACAGCATGGAGTTTTTTGTGCTTATTTATAGGGCTGCAACAATCCGATTTTTTGTTATGAGTGATTGGCGACTGCTGATATCCAGTTCTGATGAAAGCTGTTCTGCAGATCATTAAAGGCGGGATGGCGGCATGCTGTAATGTGTCTTTTTGTGTACGCTCATTCATACCGTTAATAAATAGCCAGCCCCAGAGTTTTTGTCACTCTTCATGAAAATGTTCAGAGATGAATATGTAAAATGAATGAATACGTGTAATAATAAATATTTCTAGGAGTGACATCAATTTGGCCACAGGTTTTTGAGAGGAAATATCGTTAAGGTGGAAACTTTCGTAAATGATTTGACATATGATGATATTGATATATAATATATATACTATATGCACACAAAATAAATAAAATAATAATAATATTAATATATATATATATATAATATACACACACACACACGTACATACAGAGTCAGCCAAAAAAATGTTTTCAGGAGCACTTCTACACATGAATGTCTGGAAGCTAACGGCCACCACTTTGTAATTGTAGAGGCAAAAGGTAACTTGTATTAATCTCATGATGTCTAAATAAATTTATTATTAAAATATTTAGATAAATTTCTTTTCTCTAAAGTGTGTATACATTATTATTATTATTATTATTTTTTTTTTTTTTTTTCTCTCCCCGACTCCGCGTTGAGATTGCAAGGTTCAGGATGATTTTAACCAGTAGATGGCGATATTTAATTTTGTCAATATTAATACCAACGCTGATCTGTTTCATCACCGTGTAGTCTTATCATTTAGTTTACAGCCCAGAAATTACAATTAAGTCTGTAGTACCTCTTAAATGGTTTTCTTGCAAAAAAAAAAAAAAAAAAAAAAAAAAATAAAAATCACTGTTAATGATCTTTATTTTTAAAAACATAATTTTTGAAAGGTGCCATTAGTTATGGAATTGACTGGATGCTACTCAGAAAATATGTTCACTCCAGTTTGATGCCAAACTCAGCCTGCTGACCTCTTTGTACTTGTTTGTCACCCAGGTCTTTTTACTTCCTGACTCTGTGTGAAACTGTGTCTGTACAGAAACTGTCCCGCGCTGTTCAGGAGGCTTTTATACGTATGCATGAGGAGGGGGTGATCTACAGGAGCAAGAGACTGGTCAATTGGTCCTGCACCCTCAACTCTGCCATCTCTGATATAGAGGTGCGTTCACTAACCTCATCTCTACGGTGTCCTGTTTAATAACTAGTATTACACCGCTATTCTGGTTTGCACTCTGATCAGTTTACTGTGATAATGTGATAATCCTGATGCAGATGCTGTGTTTTGTTGCTAATGTTTGAGTGTTGTCGTCTTTGTGCGCTGCTTCAGGTGGATAAGAAGGAGCTGGCGGGCAGAACTCTGCTTCCTGTGCCAGGCTATAAGGAGAAGGTGGAGTTTGGAGTGCTGGTGTCCTTCTCCTATAAGATTGAGGGATCAGGTAAGCGTGTGCGTGTATATAAATATATAAATAAAATCCGTATGTTGTCCGCTAATATATTTGGTGCTTTCCATGCGTAGATGAGGAGGTAGTTGTAGCAACCACGCGTATCGAGACCATGTTGGGCGATACAGCTGTGGCTGTGCATCCTAACGATCCCCGATATCAGGTACAGACATCTTCTTTTTCTTCTCTTTCCACCTCTGTTTTACTTTCTGGTTCTTTCAGAATGGTCGGGTTTACATGGCAAGATTTATGGCAGCCTGTATGAATTTGTCAGTTCATTGGAAATGTATTACATGTACCCTTAAATTCAGCAGTTATCTCTGTTTACATGCAATATTGCATGTATTTTTAAATAAACTTTTGAGTACGTGAACCTCAGCGTGTAATGTCATAGTCTCCTCCTCCTCCTTCTATGGTGATTCTGATTAACAGGGTAATAAACGGATCATCCTTTTCCTCTTTTTATAGCACCTGAAAGGAAAGGTGGCAGTTCACCCGTTCTGTGACCGCAAGCTGCCCGTCGTCTTTGACGATTTTGTGGACATGAACTTCGGAACAGGTGAACACTGAGAACGTCCTGATTGCACTTTTGATAACTCCGTGGTTGATGATTATCACCACTCAAGATTAAGCTTAATTTTCAACCCTTTGTGTCTGCTTGGCTTCCAATGTTGATTAAGTGGTGGAGTGAATGTGCTAGAATTAGTTGAGGTGACTTTTTGACTGAATTCAAATATTATCCTTGTAGGTGCGGTGAAGATCACGCCTGCTCACGATCACAACGACTACGAAGTGGGCGAGAGACACAAGCTGCCCTTCATCAACATCCTGGATGAGAATGGCTTCCTCATCAATGTTCCGCCTCCATTCCTGGTACACACACACACACACACACACATTTTACTATCTTTGTGAGGACCGTCCATTGACACAATGATTAATGCAGCTAAATAATGCGACACCTACTGCTAATGCTAATCTTACCCTCAGTAATGGAAAAAAGGAAACTTTTTGCAATTTTAATTTTTCTTATTTTTGTTTACAAAACCCTTCAAACCACTTCGAGGGCCATCCAGAATGTTCCTCACAAGGATAGTTAAAGCTCACATTTGGTCCTCACAAGGGTACAAAAACCTACACGCACACTACACATAAAGTCTTGACCTTCTATTGCCTCATGTCCTGTTCACTATTGATGCCTCACATGGTATAATATTACACATGTAATATTTCTTGGTTTTTGTATCCAGTAGCACCTGATTATTAAGGATCCAAGTAGCGTTTTATAATGGAAAGCAGCAGAAATATACTTTTTCGAAGGGCATAGTGTTCCCTTCTTTTATTAAAAAAAAAAAAAGAATTATGCAGTACTTTTGGTCTAATATAAATAACATTCCATCGAAGTTGACATACAGAGCCCAGTCGACAAGTTTGGATATCCTTCTGATGGTAGCTATAAGCATAAATAAGCGATCTTTGTAATATATGTTGTAGTTGTTGTTGTTTTTTTAAGCAATCATTTGTCACATATTTGTGATGAGATGAAAATATTCCATTTTGCCTTGTAGTAAAAATTGATAGTTTCCCTCCAAATGGAATTGAAAGGCTAAACATTGTTGTTCTTGGTAGCGCATGAAGCGCTTCGAGGCGAGGAAAGCTGTGCTCCAGGCCCTGAAGGACCGAGGCCAGTTTAAGGAGTTCAAAGATAATCCCATGGTGGTGCCGGTGTGCAGGTCAGTTCACTGATCCTCTCAACAAGCTTAACACTACAGCTACAAATATCGTACTGTATGAGCAAAAGAGAGCATACCGACTTCTATATGGTCCTTTAATCAAGTTTCCAGGAATATCACTATTGCTTTACAGCGATACCTGGTCATTTCTTTGAAGGACTGCTAGGAGTGCTCAGGTTTCTAATGAACAGGGTGTCTGAAAAGTCAGGAGTAAAACTACATGCGCTTAATATCCGACTTCTTTGTAACAATATATGCTCTACCTATTCCATTCACCATATTCCCACTGGTTCCTGACTTTTCGGACATTCGATATTTAAAGAGCTGTGTTCTGTAAGCCGTACAGGGTATATTCTAGCGAGGGATGTGTTTCGATTGTGCATACACAAGACCAGGGGTATAAATCCTTCCACAGACGTGTTCCATCTTTCTTGTTTCTTTGAGTTGTAAAGTTGTACCAAGTCAAAGCGACTGGACACATGGACTCATCCGAAGGCTTTAATCAGTTCAGCTGAGTAGTGGAAAGTTTAAAAAAAAAAAAATTTTCTTTTTAAATTTCAATCTCTAAAATGAAGCTTGTCAAGGTCACATGATGCGCCACTTGATAAAGCTGGTCTCAGCTTGATATAGGTCACTTTCACTCCTTCAATCATTCTAAGACATTTAAATGGAGGACTGATGAGGCCCCTGACTGAGTGGACGTCTGATATAATCTGGAGGACATTTTGTATTGACTTAATAATGTAAGAAATGAGACAAAGTGGCATTAAGGTTAGAATTACGTCCTGTAGCAGTGAGTAAAACTTTCAGTAAACTTTTGTCGAGGCAGTTTTCAATATATTCTCTTGAAAGTTGTATCTAAAGCTCAACATTTGGCACAGTTACCAAAACGGCAACCGTTCCACATGCAGCTACAGTTTTAATACAAGTCAGATGAAACAAAGTCCTCACCTAAGTGCGAGAAGTGCAATGCGAGCAGCTCTTCAGAAACGAGAGCCTGATTTTCTTTTGTGTGCTCTTGAATGTCGTTTAACAAGCAACGTACAGCGATGCTTGAAAGTATGTGAGAGCTTTAGAAATCTCTGCACAACCATAAGCAGATTCTCACACAAGTCCTGTACGTAGATAAGGAGAAGCTAATTAATCAAACGAGACCAAATATTATACTTGATCATTTATTTATTACTGATAATGTTCCAATATTACATGTCTGTGAGAGGCAAAGGTATGCGAGTCTCTTGGATTAGCAGTTAATTTGAAGGTGAATTTAAAGTTAGGTACTTTTAATGAACGCAGTGACGATTAGGTGGGAGGGGCGCTCTGCTTCTGTTTTAAAAAACAGGGATCTGTGAACGTCTAGGGAACATCTGGGCATATTTATGCAGAAATCTAGGTTCACAAACTTACAAGCAGTTCTGAGTTTTTAAAGCTTTCAGACAGAAAAGAATTCATATATACTATATATAAACGAGTTCAGTTGAGTGAAATTCATTTCTTCACAAAGCCATGCTTGTTAGAAAGCTGAGGTCCGAGCACCGAGTCAGACACGATCGAATGCTGGGATCTGAGCTCTGTGCAGAACTTTTAACCACTGAATTGCCACTGATTGGGAAAACTCAAGTTAATGTAAGTTACGGTCCTTGTGTTTAGCTGAAAATATCACCTATTTTTTTTATATTTTTTTAATTTTGAAAAACATTGGTAAAATGAATAGCCCCACTTGCAGGATCACCATAGCCCATGACCTACAGGATGAAAGACACTGCTCTAATGTGTGTGTGTGTGTGTGTGTGCGCGTGTGTGCGCAGCCGCTCTAAGGACATCGTGGAGCCTCTGCTGAAGCCGCAGTGGTACGTTGACTGCACGGAGATGGGGAAGCAGGCGGCCGACGTGGTCAGGAGCGGAGAGCTGAAGATCATTCCAGAGCACCACCTCAAAACCTGGTTTAACTGGATGGATAATATCAGGTGAGCTCTCATCCTGTGTGAGAGTCAGCAAGTGCTAATGTGAAAGCTATATATAGTCTGACATGGAGTGTATTCAACATTTCAGATCTGCTCATTATGGGGCGAAGATTTTGCCATAGGTTTCAGCATACGGGGTTACGTACATCTCGACATACGACGTTTCGAGTTTACGACGCTCACTCCCATAAAAACTTTAAATAATTGAGACTTATGCCGTTAGTGTCATACTTGAGCGCTACGCAGGTGAACTAATCTGGTTGCGCGTGGCGGAAGAATACGCAGTATGAGGGAGGGAGTTCAGCGATGAATATTATATTACACATATTTATGTCCTTTTCCTTTTTCTGTGGCTCGGTTGTGTTTTTATGTTCTATATTATGATTTTACAACTGTGTTAGGATGGTAAGTGATGTAGGCTAGGGTGTGTTTCGACTCGCACCAAAATTCGGGTTATTGATTGAAATTGATTGATTGATACTTTGTGACTGTATCTTTGACACAATGAAATTACAGTTGCCCAGTCCAGTGGTATTTAAAAAGAGACCTACATAACAAAGACAGACGTCAACATATGGAACAGTGAGACTTATGACAACATTACGTCACTGTCGTAGGAACGGAACTGTCGTAACCCGCTTGAAATGTGTTTGTCAGAAACCTGCAGCTTACACGAGATGTGTTCTCTACGTGTTTAGGGATTGGTGTATCTCTCGCCAGCTGTGGTGGGGTCACAGGATCCCGGCGTATTTCATCACGGTGAACGATCCATCAGTAAAACCAGGAGAGGTGAGCGCATGCTTCCTGCAGCTGTAGCATAACACAGCATAACAAAACAGACAATTTAATCACCTTCACGGTGCTTAATATGAGTTTAGGAATATATTAAACCTCTGTGCTGGCCCAGTCTTGACCATTCACATACTGCTTAAGCTCATCGGGTTTATTTGTTCCAGCTTACATGTTTGTAGTATCCACAGTTCTCATGTACTGTTCATAAGCTGTAACTATTGCAAAGAAAGTAGTCCGAAATTGCAATAAAGTATTAATTTCTGTTTGTGTGTTTGAAGGATGTAGATGGTCATTACTGGGTGAGTGGACGGTCAGAGGAAGAAGCCAGAGCGAAAGCAGCGAAGCGCTTCAACGTCACCGCAGACAAAATCTCCCTTCGCCAAGGTAACGCCTTCACCGTGCACCTCAAACTGATTACTGTTATTACCTTCATTCCTCACTCCCGTTCCTTGTGCAGTGTTGACCCCAGTAATGATTTATCATTTATTATTTATGTTCTTGTGTGTTAGATGAGGATGTTTTGGACACCTGGTTCTCTTCTGGAATCTTTCCCATCTCCATCTTTGGATGGCCAAATGATGTAAGCTCAAGTCCGCAAATTGTCTCTCTCTCTCTCTCTCTCTCTCTCTCTCTCTCTCTCTCTCTCTCTCCCCCCCTCTCCCCCCATTTTTGGATGGCCAAATGATGTAAGCTCAAGTCCACAAATTGTCTCTCGCTCTCTCTCTCTCTCTCTCTCTCCCCCTCTCCCCTCATTTTTGGATGGCCAAATGATGTAAGCTCAAGTCTGCTAATTCTCTCTCTCTCTCTCTCTCTCTCGCTCTCGCTCTCTCTCGCTCTCTCTCAGAATGAGGACCTGAGAGTGTTCTATCCAGGCACTCTGTTGGAGACAGGCCATGACATCCTGTTCTTCTGGGTGGCTCGTATGGTCATGATGGGGCTCAAACTCACAGGCAAACTTCCTTTCAAAGAGGTGTGTTTGTTTTCTCAAGCCACAAACGTGTGATCCCAAACGGCTCTTATACGCTCATGCAATCCCTGTGTCCTGTTCAGGTGTATCTGCATGCTGTGGTGAGGGATGCCCATGGCAGGAAGATGAGCAAGTCTCTGGGGAACGTCATCGATCCTCTCGACGTCATCACTGGAATCTCACTGGAGGTACTGATGGAAAAACGGCTGATTATTTACCGAGCTCCTTTGTAGTCCACAATCTTGGGTTATATTTAAGTATAATACATTTTATACATGTTTCATTTGAATATGTCCAACCAACCCCGTTTCCAAAGTTGTGTAAAATGTAAATAAAAACAGAATGCAATGACGTTGAAACTGAAATTTGTTTTGGTTTATGAAGAATATATGCTGTTTTTGAATTGAATGCCTGCAACAGGTGTCTAAAACGTTGGTACAGCAGCATGTTTACCACTGTGTTGCATCACCTCTTCTTTTAACAACACTATAACCATGCTCTAACTTCTTTAATACTTCTTTTAACAACACTTTAACAATGTTTGGGAACTGAGGAGACCAGTTGGTGGAGTTTTGAAAGTGAAATGTTTTTGCCTGATGTAGGATTTCAGCTGCTCAACAGTTCTGGTTCTCTTGTGTTGGATTTTTCATTTCGGCTGGGTGGGATTTCATACATCCGTACTCCTATCGGATTTGAAAGCAATCATTAAGGAGTGGAGCTTCTTACATGCTTTTAAAAAGCATTTGAAAGTAGATCATTTTAATTTGGCTTTTAATTAAAAATGGTTTAAAGAAGTGTAACAATTTAAAAAAAACTACAAATTTGGTTTGGTATTTATTCGGAGTAAAATTTTTATATAATTTGTTAAATTCTTTGACGTATTCTATTCTTTTTTTTATTTTTTACTTGCTTGCAATATTATATGGTATTGATAGCAATACTATAAATAAATTTTTTTCTTCTTATAATTATCAAGACACAATAGCAAGGTTTTCACTAGTTTTCTCTCTCTCTGTGTGTGTGTGTGTGTGTGTGTGTGTGTGTGTGTGTGTGTGTGTGTGTGTGTGTGTGTAGGGACTCCATGCGCAGCTGAAGGACAGCAATCTGGACCCCCTGGAGACTGAGAAGGCTAAACAGGGACAGGTATAATTCTCCTCCTCTAAAACGTGTTTTTGGGTTAATGAGTTTACACTTGGTGTTTTTTATACGAATTAGCCTAAGATTAAAATTTATTCCAGCACACTACCTTCCATACTGCTTGTTTATACTTGTCCCTGAAAAGTTAAACTTTTTGAAACCAGTTGAACTCCACCTAATACATCAGGCATGAATATCAAAAAATGACGCTTGACTTTTTTTTATTTTTTTATTTTTTATTTTTTTATTTTGGTAGAAATCCGATTACCCCAACGGAATTCCAGAGTGTGGAACCGATGCTCTCAGGTTTGCCTTGTGTGCCTACACCAGCCAAGGTAACGAGCATCTATTACTAAACACTCGCCTGTCAATCAAACACCCAGTCAAATTTTGACCTTTGATTTGAATAACACTTCTTCAAAATCGTTCTCCGTCTCAGGGCGGGACATTAATCTGGACGTGAACAGGATCCTGGGCTACAGGCATTTCTGCAACAAGCTGTGGAATGCTGTGAAGTTTGCCATGAGGACGCTGGGCGAGGGCTTTGTGCCGTGGGAGAATGCTCAGGTAAGAAGAGAGTAACTGTTAAATAAAAAAAGAAGGATTTTATTTAAAAGAAATGATGCAATGCACTACAATTCTGAATTTATAGAGATAAAGATGTGTCAGAAAAAATGTCTTCCTGTCGATGCTATCGCTGTCCTCTGTGTGTGGATCTGTGTGACGCAGCTGTGCGGCAGCGAGAGCATGTCCGACAGGTGGATTTTGTCCCGCCTCAGTGCTGCCGTGGCCCTGTGTGGAAACGGATTCCAGGCCTACGATTTCCCAGCAATCACCACGGCCATCTACAACTTCTGGCTCTATGAACTGTGCGATATCTATCTGGTAACATAACCACTGCTTTTCTCAGCTGCCTCTCACTTTTTATTTCTTCACTCTTGCAGTCTTGCTTCTCTTCATCTCGCCTGGTACGAATGAAAAGGAAAACTGTGTGTCTTCATAGGAAAGCGTGAAGCCCGTGTTGAGCAGAACAGACGCTGAAGGCCAGAAGCAAGCAGACATTTCCAGGCAGACTCTCTACACCTGTCTGGATGTGGGGCTCCGCCTCCTGTCTCCCATCATGCCCTTCGTCACCGAGGAGCTCTTCCAACGGTTGCCACGGAGACGGCCACAGGACAGCCCTCCCAGCATCTCCGTCACCCCCTACCCAGAAAGCTCAGAGGTGAGTCTGGGGTCAAACTTCAGACATGCCACCAAACTCAAAATCAAACCAATCAAAACCTGAAACCCAATTTGACTGGGATGAATACATGAGAGGGGGAAAAAAAATGATAAAACCATTACAATGGAGAGGAAAATCCTAGAGAATGAAAGATACCGAGTAGCAAAAAAGTTTTGTGCATTTTTATTGGAAGTTTCGGTTTCCCTGGAAGGTAGTATCGCAGGATTTCACACTGAACCTGCATCATAGATTTTTCCCATGAAGTGGTTTAGAAGTTCTTGAAGTAGAATTACAGTATTGCATCAGTGTAGAATCCTATAAGTGGAAAGAGGAAGAATGTGATTTTTGGCCATTCTCACATGTCTCTGCTCGTCACTGTCTCTATGGTTCGATCCACAGTTTTGCTGGCACAGCGAGGAGCTCGACCACCAGATGGAGTTTGTGATGACTGTGGTCAGGACCATTCGATCACTCAGGGCCGACTACAACCTGACCAAAACCCGTGCAGACTGTAAGAGCACTGCACCAGACACCATACAGTCTAGGTTTCGCCTCGCTAGCAAAACAACATGAGACTGAATGCAGAATTGTGATGCGTGATGCGTTTGGTTGATATTATGACGTGAGGCGCATTAAATTAAGAGGAAGGCGTATACGCTGTCTGTGCAAAATACAGTGCCTGCAAATTACTTGGCTATTTTCCACTAATAGATAACAATAATTGCAGTATTGCAAATAACAGAATTGGGTTAAAAAAACCAAACAGAAATGATCTAATTCCCAAAACATAATGTAATCCAACTACTTGCTTAACTAAAACCATTTTGTATTGTAAGACAACAGGTTAAAATAATCCTGTTCTCTAAAGTTTATTTTAAAAATGAAGATAATAAACATAATTTCTGTTATTAATGCATTACGTAGCCATACGTTTTAACATTCACCTTCTGTTTGTCCTTTTGTTGTTGTTGTTTTTGTTTAGATGATGTTTGAATGTAGCCCCTCCTACATTCATTTCCAATCAGTTCCATTTTATTTATGTAGTGTTTTTAACAATGTACATCGTCACAAAGCAGCTTTACAAACATACGGTGCATCCGGAAAGTATTCACAGCGCATCACTTTTTCCACATTTTGTTATGTTACAGCCTTATTCCAAAATGGATTA
>JAQQZR010000033.1:6371215-6393159 GCA_030068235.1 Notoglanidium macrostoma
AATGGCTGTGCACCGACGCTTCCCATCCAACCTGATGGAGCTTGAGAGGTGCTGCAAAGAGGAATGGGCGAAACTGGTCAAGGATAGGTGTGCCAAGCTTGTGGCATCATATTCAAAAAGACTTGAGGCTGTAATTGCTGCCAAAGGTGCTTCGACAAAGTATAGAGCAAAGGCTGTGAATACTTATGTACATGTGTACTTATGAGCAAGCCAGAGGCAAGGGTGGCAAGGGAAAACTCCCTGAGAAGGCATGAGGAAGAAACCTTGAACCAGAGGCAAAAGAGAAGGCCTCCTCATCTGGGTGACCTCTGATCGTGTGATTTATAAATCTCTGCTCTTCTATAACTGTATAGTGTGTGTATATAGTCACAAATTGCAATTGTGTAAACTGAAGCTTATGAATATAAGCATCAGAGTCATTTATGAATTCATTATAGTTTTAACCTCAAGTTGTCGCCAACACAATAATGACTGTTTCTCTGTTCAATGATGGAAACTGTTCTTCGCAATTGCAGTCCTAAGGCAATCCAAGGAAGATCATCCAGCCATCTTTCTGGTTTTTGTGCGGTACCATCCGCAGTAATATCATGCCGATCTTTAGAGTGTAGACGATCCGTGCAATTAGATCAGATCTCTGATGGCCTCTTATTCACTACATATGCTCACGACGCTTTTCCAAGGAACATAATGACCCTATATAAGGCACTATTTAACTAATGGAACGAGATTTGGGATTCAGCCACAAAAAGTACCTTTTTTCTTTCATTCTAGTAAGAGTCCAAAGTATTCTCGGTGGGTATTTACAATTATAATTTATTAGAAATAGATGAGTAAATGCAATGTGGCTGCTTGACACACAGCTCAGGACTGAGAGTGTTGCCAGATTGTTGCCTCATGCTTTGGCTGTTAGTGGGTTTTTGGTTGCTCTGTGATCTTCCTCTGATGCCAGCTTGAAAGAGTTCAGTCTGGTTCTCTCGAGTAAAACACTTTGAACAGGGCTAATGTTGCCAACATTTGCACCGTTCTATTCTTGCTCCCCTTTATGGCGTTTATTGTTGAGCTAGCATCGCCTCGTTTATCAAGCTGGATATGATCGGATTTGTTCGTAAATCGTTCGCTTACATAAGAAATTTGGTATTCATGAAAATCCTGTAATGTCAGAGAAATGTGTATATCCTCCTTGTGCTCCCGAGTGTGTGTAAATTTATGCATAGGATGGCTAGCTGATGTAAATCTTGATTGATCAGCCTTTGCAAGGAGTTGTATTTATTTATGGATTACCCAGTCATGTTGAAATGGGTAATAAACCCACTTGTTAAAATTTCATATTAATTAAAGAATTAATGAATGAAAGCAGGATCAATAATGATTAAAAAAATGAAAGAAAGCAAGCCAGCGTTAATCCATAAATGAAGACGAATTAGATCAGTCATTTAACTACGTATGCCACTGTATAAAAGGAGGACAGGAAACCTTTCATTAGAGCCAGCACTAAGTAAGAGATAAGTGGCCGATCTGGTACGTCTCAAGCGGTATTGTGTTGTATATTGCGTAGTGTGCAGCGGGACTTCCTGTGACGACCTCCTGCTCTTTCAGCACCACTTTGGGGAAGGTGCATCGGTGTATGTGCAATTCCAGGCTCAGAGGTGCCATGACACTTGGTTTGAGGGGAAAAAACGTGATTGTACGTGGTGTCCTTTTCTGTAATTCGGCTCCAGATTTTGCCCTTTTCAAAGGTTTGTTACGCTGTTAAATAATATACAGGGTGTCCTGACGGTGTGACACTGAGAACGTTTTTTTTTTTTTTTTTAAACGTCATTTAAGCTCTGTGAGCTTTGCTTTTTACATTTCAGACTGAATTTCCTCTCCTTCCTTCTCTCTCAGGTTATCTGCAGTGTGTAGACTCTGCTACAGCGTCTCTGGTTGAGAAATGCAGTCTGCAGATCCAGACTCTCTCCTACTCGCAGGCCGTGCACCCGGTCACTGGGAACGAAAGCGCCATCCCAGAGGGCTGCGCGGTGGCCATCGCTTCCGACAAATGCACCGTCCATCTCCTGCTGAAGGTGAGAGTCTTCACTGATCATTCACAAGGTGACATGCTAAAGCTCATCGCATCGGTCACCTGCCAGTGATGGTCGTTATAGCATCGCAATAACATGACTCATTTTGAGAATAATAATTTTTATTATTTCATGTTTATATAACTAATCAGTGACAAGGTCTCGAACAATAAAAAGAAAAAGGGTGTAAAATGAATAGAAAGCAGCACCGCGATGGTATTCATAGGAGCTCGCCACCTCTTATTCACCACCAGCAGACCGGAACGAGATACTGACAGTGTGAGATGGAGGGGCGAGACCACGAAGTGCTTTAAATGTCAGTGTAGGAGTTTTAATTAACTCGCGGAGAGACAAGAAACCCGTGTAATGTGTGCAGAATAGCTGCTGCACAAGAATTGTTAAAGGTGAAAAGGTGTCTTGAATGTTAAAAGGTGAAATCAAGGTTTAACCAGAGAGGCCAATTAAGAGGTTCATCATGTATCAAACTAAGTAATGGACAAAGATGGTCGGTTGAATTGTGTTTTTTTTTTTTTTTTATTACTTTGTGCTACAAAGGACTGTTTCTGGTCACACATCCCAATATGGCTCAGTGGAAAGAGTTCATCAATGTTGGTGTGAATTTTGCAATTGTATGGGATTATTACCTGAATAGTATTACTTTTTTTTTTTTTTTTTTTTACACATGAGTCTGTAATTGCAAATCGTGATTAATCTCGGATTACTCCGGAGACCAAATGTCAATCAGGGGAAGAATATATGCCCAAATAAAGAGGGCCAGAAGATCACCTTCCCTTCTGCTTCTATCCCACAAGATGTCTTTTCCCATTAGGCCTGCACTGCTTTAAATAAAAAAAGGTCCGTGTGTTGACGTGACCCCTACATCAGCTCTCCAGCGCGCGGTGGATATACCGAAGGATTGTCATTTACGGTTTGTGCTGTCGTGTCACGTTGTCCTCTGCACCAGGGCTTGATTGATGTAGAAAAGGAGGTGGCCAAACTGACGGCGAAGCAGGGCGAGCTGGAGAAGCAGATGGAGAAACTGGAGGAGAAAATGAAGAAGAGCGACTACAGAGAGAAAGTTCCGGCGAAGGTTCAGGAGCAGGATGCGGAGAAGGTGAGGATGACTGATTTTCACATGCTTTTCACACACTTTTGTAATAATTTTTTTTTAATCTGCGATGTTCTACGGAGCTGGATTACATTAATTATTATCTCTCCGGCTGTGCAGCTGAGACAGAGTCAGACCGAGATGCAGAAAGTGACCGAAGCTATGGAGAACTTCAGAAGGATGATGTAACGGATATTTTTTCACTTCTTGCTTGGTTAGATTCTTACACATCGCTTGCTTGCACACTGTAGCTGTGAAGGTGCATCTCTGTTGCTTAATTGGTGTCTTCATGAGGAACCTTAATTAAATACTAATCTTAGCTTATTTACTGCTTGACTCACTTTCTTGAGTGACTGTTGTGTTTTGTTGTCGTCGTGTTCATTATGAAATGCTTTAACCTTCACGTCCGCTTAAAGGAACCGGCTTTAGGAAACTCCACAAATCAGCCTCTTTGTCACTTGACAGGACGTGCATTTAAATTAGAAAACCGAAGAGGCTGGTTTCAGTTGGATCAAGTGGGCTGCTGGCATTCACACGAACCACAAAATCCCTTATTTATTAAGCATTTTTAATACAGTAACATTTCAGATTGTATTTTAGGGCATAATTCATAATAAATAAGACTGCTCACAAAATAGAGGACAGAAGAACAGACTGAGAGCAAAAGGGATTGGCCCAATTCCTTCCTAAGGAACTTCCGGTTCATTTATTTCAAGCCCGAAAACCACCAAGTTTCGACGTCAAACTTAAAAGAACCATGCAAACACCCGACTGACACAAACGCACATCGTTAACATTCAAAACTTTAACACTAAAATTCCACCAGTTCCTCGTAGTCTCTCTGTCCCAGGCTTTCCCTGGCTGTTAGAGTTCCCAGGGCACGTGAAACTCCGAGATGGGGAGTGGAGTGCAATGCGTTGTCTCGAAATTCCTCATGTACTTTCGAGCCTAGGAGAAATAACATTTATGACAAGGTTTTCTGTTCGTCAATCCAGATCTCGGCTAGCGCACCATTCAGAATGATCATACGTTAAGCATCGGCACTGAATGCGGTACAGTGTAGTAGGAGTGATATTTTTCCGCTCACCAAGAAAAGAGCAAGCTGTCGTCTGCCTTCCTGCGCCATGTCCTCACCTGGTAACACAGAAGAGCGTATTACAGCTCAGATTTCCCCCCAAAAAGAGGCATACCCGAGTGAGCAGGGCTAAGCCTCCTTTGTCTTAGAACATTTAAAAAGACTTCACTGAGCTTTCATATGCCATGAACAATTGTGAAGGAAACAAATACACAGAATGGTATGAGGTGGTGATGGGGCTGATTTCTTTGTAACCCAGTCTGTAGCTTGACTAGCAGTGATTGACATGGTGCATTTGAAATACAGTTGCGGGTAAAATGAACATGAATTTGTTCCCCTAAAATGCCTTTGGAGGAGCAGCTAAAATTATAATGATTTCAAACACTTTAATTTAATGCACTGCTCAACCCTAATACGTTCACTATTGATGTAATAGATATGAGCCCTCTCATCCAATATCAGGATCTGGACATAATCATGTGCTGTGAACTTGTTTTAACAGCTTCTTGCTACTATCATGAGACAAACAACTGAATAGTCAATATAGTGATCATCTCCATAATCGGTGTGCTTACCGACACTCCAGGGGAAAGGAGCGTCTCGGTCGGTCTGATAGGACTGCAGCACAGACAAGCACCAGTCATCGTCCACCTCGTACCCAGTGTATACAGACTCTGAGAAAGGAAGGGACCAGTTCTTTTAATCGTTTCTTAACCACTAGAAACAAGCAGAAGACAAAATGTTCAACACACACCTTCTTCCACCTGTGATCCAGCTGCAAGCCACTGTCTGACCGCTCGGACACTGTCGTCGGTCATCACTTTAGGATACCTGAATCGGATGTAATACTGACCTCAATATAATTGTGAATACGATTTGGCTTTTAAACCCTAATCTGCTGAAATACTGGTGAACCCCGTGAGGTGAGCTATCATACGTGTGAAGGGATTTAGGCTTATGGTGTGCAACCTGAAAAGCTGTTTCCCTTTGAAGTAGGATGGATGGATGAATGTATAACTACTGACAAATTCCAAGAAATAAAATTCAGATTTTTAGCCATTAGCATTCAGTCCAACAAGACTGAGTTAATCCTGACGTCAGGTGAGCCTCTTCTAGCCTTTCAGCTGCATCAACCAGGACAGCATTCAAACCGATCCTCGGTCGATGATCCTGCTCTGATGTGGAATAAAAGTGAATTAAGTGCTGTCAGACCTGTAGTGGAGCAGTTTCAGCAGTAGGTCATTTCCTCGGTTGGACATTATGTCCTCTGGTCCCCTGCATCAGAGCACAGCGAAACCATATTCAGTATAAACTGTGGATTAATCCGCTTGGGGGGGGAAGGGAAAAAAAAAAACCACCACAATCTCAATCAGAACATGTATGAGGGCTTACGTGGTTGTGATGATTTCATCCTTGGTTCTCCTGATCAACAGAACTGGTCCCTGGTACCTGCACCAGAGCAAGTCACGTAGTCAGCACCATCATGTCACATGACTACACTTACGGTTTATGGGACTATTCTATTACGGCATGTTCAAGATCTTACTTGCAAAGCTGTTCTGCGTTATTCAGGTTCATGTACTGCCTGACCGTGTGGGTCACCAGCGGTCCTGTTTCCCATACACAAGCACAAATCAGACACTGCTATATTACACTACTGCCTAACAGGATGTAGAGAGGGTGACTGTCAGGACACTTACTCCAACTGTCAGGCATGACCTTTAAGGCCAGCGGCAGGAGGTCATCGAAGGACGCGTCCAGAACCAGTGCACGGATCTCGGGGTATGACATCACGGCCCAAGTGGCTAAAGCACGCATACACAGGGTGCCAAGAACAATTGGAGCACACAATTACTCGTAATACAATGATAAAATCCACATTTGTGTTATACAGCACCTTTATGTATGCACCAAATATAAGTGATCAATCCACTCACGGACCACTTTAATAGGAACAAGTGTATGCCTGCACTTTCATGCAATCAGCTAATCGTGTAGCAGCAGTGCAATTCATAAAGTCATGCAGCTAGAGGGAAAGCTTCAGTTAATGTTCACATCGCAGCATAATGGGGAGGGGGGAATGCGATCTCCGTGACTCTGATCAAGGGATAATTGACAGTGCCAGATGAGCCGGTTTGAGTGTTTTGGAACCTGCTGATCTCCTTGGATTTTCACACACAACAGTTTCTAGAGTTTACACAGAGTGGTGCGATAAAAGAAAAAAAATCCAGCGAGGGCATATCTGAAGAAGCGTCGAGGAGATTGGCCAGACTTTGTTCGAGCTGACAGGGAGGCTAACCCAAATAATCACTCTTTACAACCGTGGTGAGCAGAATAGCATCTCCGAATGCACAACACGTTGAACCTTGAGGCAAATGGGCTACAACATCAGAGGACTGCATCAGGTTCCACACCTGTCAGCCAAGAACTGGACTCGGAGGCTACAGCTGGTAAAAGACCAGCCGAAAGGGGACGGACGTTCCTATTAAAGTGGCAAGTGAGTGAGCAGTTTATTTATTTATTTATTTATTAAATCTGCCTGCCTGTAAAGCCCCCTATTGACCAGGCATACACGACAATGTCGTTCAACTGGAAGCCCAATTTGTGCACAGCAAACTGGATCACTACGTCCATCGCGTTCGCCTCGTTCTGAGGAAATGGCACACCCTGAAACGGATGCAAATATAGATATGTGAAACATTAAACTGTTGCAATTTCACTGCTGCTTTCTCATGAACAACTGGTTTTTGTTTTTGGTCATGGATGACCTGATGTACATTCCAATGTTCTCTAATGGTGAGATAAGCATCATGGAAATCTGCGTCCACATAGAGGCCAGGTTTGTCAATGTGACCCTGCGATCAGTGATGCTTACAGTACTGCCTCCGAATCCTGGGTGATTCCAGCCTAGGACTGAGTAGCCACCTGAGAAAGTGGTGGAGAGAGGCAGGAAGGTCCATTATTCAACTGTTTTCAGAACAGTTTCTCACATGTGACTTTTTTTTTTTATTTCAAAATTGACCACATAAATACTCACCATCCAGTGGAGTGTTCATGCAGCCAACTTCATAGAAGCCTGCGTTCCCTTCGCAGCAGATCACCTGTAACACACAATGCATGTTAGACATCTACACAATGAATCCTCCTTTGCTACCCTTGTAAGGAATCTTCAAAAAAACAACAACGCGATGTGCTGTTACAGGAGAATAACGAATGATAAGGCGGTTTCATTCAGTCAGATGAGTTACAGGTATCACCCATGCCCAAGTTGCAATATGCCAACTATTATTACATTTTTATGTTTTCAATTTTTCCCCCTTTTTAGCATGGTACAAAACCCTATCGAATAGAGTTTGTAGAATTTATCTGGCATCATTATAACCAGCTGACGAACTGATCAGGTTTTGGAATGGATCCAATCAGGGTCAAGGTCACAGCAAGGTCAAAGGCCTGGAAATGTTTTTCTCCAATAGCTCCCTTACTAGTATATTTTAAGGAGATTTGACGCATACAAATGAGCAACAAGAACGACTAGACATTTTCGACGTCAGCTTTTATCAGTTTACTGCACAAATGATCGTGGATTAGGACGAGTGCGTTACCATAAACCCGTGATTCACCTTGTCAGAGCTGTGTGACCGATTACATTTCAGAATTCAACAGCCCGATCGTATAAAATAGAAATAGTTTAACGCCACAGCTTTTGCTCTCCGCTACTTACCAGAGTTTTCCCGTTTGGACCTCCGTTTCCTCTCCGATCCACAAACATGGTGTCGATTTGGTTTCCGTCACATGCCACCAGCTTGTTTCTCTGACCATCATACTACAGCAAATGGAGAAAATGGGACGTTAAATAAAAAAGTGCTCGAAGATATGCGGACAGGACATTTTTACATGTGCATGCGTTTTCAAGTTACCTCTTCGATTAGCTTGGCCTGGCCCTGCTGTAGCATTGACCTCATGGCCTTCTGCAGCAGACCCACAGAGCCTGGGTACAGCATCCTCCGGCCAAATGAGTGAGCTACAAGATAGCTAGAAAACACACACACACACACACACACACACACCATTCACGTTTATGAACACAACATAAAACACAGATTGACATTTGCTGAAATCACTCTCCATGATACAGTCAACTTCACACCAAGTCTGGACAGTGTTACATGGACCAGTAAATACAGTTCTTACGATTTGTTCAAGATCAGAAGAAAAATGTCCATGTCATTTTGGTGAAATATATTGATAGTTTCTTGAAGTTGAACAATGTTACACGCATGGAAAAAAAGAAAAGAAAAGAAAAATGGATTTGCCACAATATCGTCTGACCTGTTTTCCCAGATTACCGCACATATCTGCCACTAGGCTTAACACTGCGTAATACAAAATAATATAATAACTGTAATAATCGCATATGTTCAGCTGTCAGCCAAACGTCACTGTTCAAGTACATTTCTTAATAGTTACTTACTCATATTCAAGCCCACAATGAAAGGTTTAACATCCCATGTTCTATTTTCAGTCACCTAACGAACTCTTCTTGTTGATCAAAGGCGCTAAATAAATCACAACTACGACATCCATAAAAACAAAAAGTATTATTATATTTCTAATGTCAAAAACTAAAAAAAACAATGGATGTCCCTAAAAGAAGATAGGACCTGTAGGTAGTTCATTTCCAAAAGAAATTTGACAGAATAACTTTTTCCGTGGTCACGTCTCAAATGGGCATACAGTCCCCTAGGCAGTGGCAGTTCATTGGTTAAAGGGGCAGGCTCAGAATCCAGGGTGGCGATATTACAAAAACAATCCCAACAATCCGGCAGCATCCTAGGCCATAGATCTTAAATTTGTCAAAATATCTCTAATTTCAATTCTTTTTCGAATGGTTAATCCGTAAATAATGGGCCCGGCTATCTCGTGGGCAGCTGCGAAGGAAAGAAACGTGGACGAAGAAAAAGTTCAAGATGGGTTTTAATTGGATCACGGACGGTGAATTTGCAGAGGTTTCGCTGAGCAGAGGGCTAACGGGTAACCGGTCACGTATTCAAAAAACAAAACAAAAACAACCCATTGGATTCTGGGAAGGGTGCAGTTGTATAAATGAGATATATGTAAGTTGCTGTGGATCAGGGTGTCTGTCAAATGCCATAAATGTAATATAAGTGGATACAGTGTGCTATGTAGGGTCTATAACCGCTGGTCATAGATTGAGCGCGTTAATATTCAAACGCATATTCACATACGACACCATTTAAGCAGTTACATTTCTAACCACGGAAATCAGCTGTTACCTGCTTATGTTGCATGGCAGTACGTGTGCGCATTACCTGACGATGTGGCATGGCAGTGTTCGTACTGAATTAAGCAGACTGTCTGTTGCTCCTCTATGTCTGGACTCTGGCTTCAGCAAGGAAACTCCTGCCTTCGACAGCTTCCTGTCAACACAGGAAGAACCCGTCGTCAACCCCGTATAGGACACGATCGTGTACAACCGTACATACATACGTATATAACTTACGGATTGCTGACTTCTCTCCAGCTGAAATCTGCCGGCCAGTGCGAGAAGTTGAAGTCATAACTGGCAAGTTTTTTCTAAACAGGATGGAGCACAAACAGCACCAGCAGAGGCATGATTACATCAGTGCTGATTGCATCAGTATGCTGCTCTCAGTGGGACTGTTGCTAGGACATGGTCATGACCTCACCTTGTTGCTGCTTGTGTGGTTCTTCTTGGTCTCCTCCAGAATGGTGATGAACTGGTGATACTCGGGGTTTCTCCAGCGACCCCAGCCTAACAGCCCAACAAAAACACAAACGCATGCTGCTAGTTACAGCTCTACAGGATAGCACCGTGGATTTAAAAAAAAAAAAAAGAAAAAAAAAAGAAATCTGTCTATAGCATAGTATTTAAGAATAGGTCATTTCTGATGAGAAAGATGTGCTGGTTACAGTATAAATGACCGATTTGTCAGGATTCCGAATATATTTCAGGTGAAAACGGACGGCTCACCTCGCAGACACGCGACTCCCAGTAAACAGATCAGCACCGTGCCGACGTACTGGCTGACGGGAATGAGCTTACTGCTGCAGATATAACCTGAAACAGAAAAACTTTTCACAACAAATACCAGCAATACAATATTTCATACACTTGATGCAAAAAATATCAGAATTGTACACTTTGACGGCACTTTTTCTTCCTTTCCCCTTATCCTTACTATGCAGTCGTCTCATAGCAACCAGAATTTGAATCTCAAACGACAAAAAAACCTAAATGACAATTTCACATTTCAATTTACAATTATGTACACACACTGTTACAAAGCAGGGTTGGGACATGCAAGCCAGATGCAGTGCTGTCAAGGGAAAACACCCCGAGAAGTCATGAGAAATGAATAGTGTTATGATAAATCACTGAAGTATGCAGTTGTAGAAGAGTAATAGCAAAAATGAAAAAAGGGTGTGTTGAAAGGATGTTTAGTATGACTATATTGAGTACGAGTCCTGCAATGAGTACAGTCTTTATGATTACAGCAGCATACACAACTCATTGTAAAGACTGTACATTTTTCCAAATTGCCCTGATGCCACAGGAAAATGTTATTGAATAGCAAATAAATAAAGAAATAGGAAATGCCCCCAGCTCTATACACCCCACTTCCTTCCCCTGGCAAACCAGTGTAATAATGTGGCCTGAATTTGCATACTTTATTCAGACTGGTTTTTAGATTTAATGACGCAATAAAACGCCTGTCAATAGTTAAATACAAACTCAGATCGACCTCCGATATTGTCAGCACCCAAATGGTGCACTGGCCATTTTTACCCTTCACTACTCTTCAAGCTAACCCCCAGCAATCATTCATTAAACATACATGACTCAATTATCAACAGACCGTGTACACACTAATCCAATAACGTCCGAGTGTTATAGAATAAAATTAACTAATGAAACACCATATTAAACGCCAAATTAACTTTAATTCACTGTAACTGTATACAAAACTCAGCTCCATTACACGTCCTCAATACAACCCCTCCACAACATTCTTTTAAAACCAGTTAAACACAGAGGAGGATTTAGTTTCACTCTTACAGAGAAACTCTTCATGAATTCACTCACTTGACACAAACAGCTACAAGGGTTCCACTGCGCGCGCGCCCACGCGCACACACACACTCTGTACTGAGGAATTTCCCAAACAGAAGCGCTACATGTACACGAACAGCATTAGCATATGACTCGACTAGTATGATTAGACATGATTAGGCCACCATTATAATCAGCACTCATAGTTGGAGGCAAATGCAATCTAGCGACTGTTCGCACAGTGAAGAAGCAATCAGTCTACAACCCTTGATTACCTGACACAGGAGGTGGAACGGGACAAAAATGTGGAATGGTTGGGGTTCTCCAAGAACTGGATTTGGAACCTTATTTGGAGCATTAAGTGTATGAGCAAGTACCTTTCCTGTAGAGATAGCAAAGAATGAGAGGGGAGCTGTAATAGGACAGGGACCACAGCACTGAAGCCTGGAGAGAAGAAAAACACAATTTAATTACCTTCAGGACTCACTAGTCTCATGGGGCAAGCACCTCGAGTTCAATTCGTGTGGGGTTTATTTTTCATTCCTCTGTATACACCGATCAGCAAGAACATTAAAACCACCTGTCTAATATATTGGACCTCCTTGTGCTGCAAAACCAGCTCTGACCTGTTGAATAATGGCCTCCACAAGACATCTGAAGGTGTGCTGTGGTATCGGACACCAAGACGTTGGCAGCAGATCCGGTCCTGTTTAAGTCCTGTTGTGTTGTGTGTGTTGTGAGGTGGGGCCTTCATGGACTGGACTTGTCTGTGCAGCACATCCCACAGATGCTCAGTCGGCTTGAGATCTGGAGAATTTGGAAGCCAAGTCAACACCTTGAACTCCCGGTCATGTTCCTCAAATCACTCCTGTCCAATTTTTGTGGCAGACCAATTTATTCCGCTGAAAGAGGCCACTGACTTTAGGGAATACAGTTGCTATGAAGGGGTGTGCTTGGTCTGCAACGATGTTTAGGTAGGTGGTACGTGTCAAAGTAACATCCATATGAACGCCATGACCCAAGGATTGCCCAGAGCGTCACACTGCCTCTGCCGGCTTGCCTTCTTCCCATAGTGCATCCTGGTGCCATCTCTTCCCCAGGTAAGCGAAGCGAGGACCTAAAAAACATGATTCATCAGACTAGGCCACCTTCTTCCATTGCTCCATGGTCCAGTTCTGACGCTCACGTGCCCATTGGAGGCATTTTTGGTGGTGGACAGGGGTCAGCATGGGCACTCTGACCGGTCTGCAGCTACACAGCCACATGCTCAGCAAGCTGTGATGCGGTGTGTGTTCTGACCCCTTCCTATCATATCCAGCATAAACTTTTTTCAGGAATTTTTGCTACCGCAGTTCTTTTGTGGGATCAGAACAGAGGGACTTGGGCACCCATGACTCTGGCGTCGGATCACCATGCAGTTTTGGTAAGTACTGCCCACTAGGAACACCACACAACACCTGCCATATCGGAAATGCTCTGATCTAGTCGTCTAATTTAACATATAACAAATATTTAATATAGTCGATATATTCTTGAAACGGCAATCTCAATCCTTTCCAGAAGTAACATGGCGTGCAAATCTTTACGTTTTCCTCTGCTCTAAAACACACCATGCCATACGAGTTGCATCTGGTTTGTTTGAGGAAAGTGTGATACAAATGGTACACTTTCCATGACTGGGTGTGATGTACAGTACATCATGATGCTGCAGGTCACTTACCCAGCCAAGGATACTGTCCGTGTGCCTTTCCAAACCTCTTGGCTGGTAATCCCAACCCTGCGAATGACAGCCACATATAAGCCAAATTATTATTTTTTAAATGCTTTTTATTTTAGGAACAGACTGCCTAGCATGACAAGCGTATACGAGACGTCACCATTAGGTAGACGGTATAGACGGCCATATTTCTGGACAAAACGGGTTCTCGGATCATTCGTGCCCATCAGCATTGCAGTGCTGAACAAATTGTGAAACCAAAATAACTGAACCGGTGTGTGTCAGGATTGTATTGTAGTGGTTTGTCCGTCTGATGAGCACTGCATGGCACACAATGAGCTTCCAAAAGGACTAATACATACCCGTCTATCTATCTATCTATCTAATATTGCTTTGTATAGGACCTCAACTTTAAAAGCATACTTAAACTAGAGCTCCTGCTGCAGGGGTCCGTGAAGCAACATTTTGATGAGGAAATAACCTCATAACCTACCATTATTAAAGATATTGATTATTGTTGATCATATTGAAAGGATGAATTAAACCTGGACCTAATATGTTCTGTCGGTGGAACAAAAGTCTCTATAGATATTTAAAATAAATAAAGTAAATACTATGGTGCACTTTTTAAAAACATTCCTAAAAGAAATGTATTTTCCAGTAGGTGAATATAGTGCACTACATGTTGAGTAGGAGCAAAATCATTTCACTTGCAGTTATATAGCAGCTACAGAGAAACTTCCATTTTCTCCACAGGAACTGAACTAAATGTTGCACAATTCAACTCCCTTTTGTGTTTTCTTTCCCTATTCCTAATCCTCATAAATACTCACGAGGTCAACGATATTTTGTTTTACCTTTAAATTATTCTTAGAGGTCACTATGACAGACCTTTCAACCTTTACACTGGCATTAGCATGCTAACTAGCTACGGTATAGTATAGTATAGCATACCGTACGTTTACAAGGACTGAAACAGCATACTAGCGCACTGAGTAGGATGTGAAAACAGCATGAAATGGTGACCTAGGGTACTGGCATACTACGGAGTACGGTAGTAATTTTGAAGTAAGTAGTACGGTAGTGTAAGGTTTCAGACGTAGCCGAGCCCTGGCGAAGATGCGAGCACGAATTAAAGATGAAAATCCGTTTTGTGAAAGAGTCGAGTGCGTACCCTCCTTCCTGTTCTGCTCTCGGGTCTGCTGGAGTCCTGTGGGCGATGGATCCGGTGCAGACTGGGCCCAAACAGGCAGCGAAACCATAACCCAACTGCCATCATTCCTCAGTCGGCAGCTACGGAAGCCCATGTGGGTCAGCGCGATTCAAAAATTCAGCCATCGTATAGTCAGTGCTGCGAGTCTTCCTGAACGACTCCTTCAGCGAAGACGAAAAGATTCACAGACGAGAACAAATCCTGTTTTGCTTATATCACGACACTGTTGAATCCTAGAACCTGAATGATCAGCAGTTGTTGATTAAGTTTATCTAACAGCAGCTCTGTTGGTGTAATTTTATAGTATAAGGTTCATAGTAATGCGTTTGTTCTAACCCTTGATCATTTTGCTCTGTCCCAGAGACGTGCTCGGTATATTATACCGTATGGCCTATAATAATAAAAAATAGATGGAATATGTTTTGATATTTAACAAAGTACAACATTTGATCATTAATATTGTAAATCTTTCTGTAAGGAGATGTTTATGTACTGTGACATTTTTGGAAGGAGTCTCCAGTGTCAGAGTTTGCAAGCTGTCAGGGGAAAAGCTGTTAAGTTCTCCACAATGAGGAAAGTCTTTGGGGCAGAGGACTTTGCATTTTGCAATTTTGTAACATGACAAGCTGCAGGTTTTGGTCTTATTAACTACTGGGAGAGAGAGAGAGAGAGAGAGAGAGAGAGAAGTGAGTTCTAATAAAGGAACAAATATTTATAGCCATCATCATGTAAGTGACAACAGGAACTGTCTTGTTTAACAGACAATCAAAAGCTATTTGCGTTAAAGGGAAAGTATGGCATATTGTTTGTTAAAGCAGGTGCTGGGACTCAGAGGCGCTACACACACTTATCCATATGACTGACACAGTGACTGACATAATTAGTGTTGTTTTTGTTTTTCATATTTCTACCTCATTTATGTGTTCGCGTATGTCTTTGGGCTCAACTTATATTGTCATACATGCATTATAGAATCTTACATAGTGGACCTTTAATATAAGTGGAATGAAACACTTTGGGAAGAACTGTTAATGTGAAAATAATATGAAGTATCATGAATGTTATATGAAAAATAATTTTGGGGCGGTAACAACCTCACACCACTCCATTGTTTATTACTTTTCTATAACAGCATATCCCAATTTTAAAGTGTTTTATTCTTTACTTATTGTTTCTGGCTGTGGATCTGTGCATCTGTCCCTCCGTCCAGGATTCTCAATAATGTTGAATGGTTGAATGTTTGCAGGATTTATAAGGAATTATCATAATAACCAGTAGATGAACTGATTTGAATTCTGATTTGGAATTGAGCCAAACAAGGCCAAGGAACGTTCAAGCAAGGTCAAATGTCTATAATACATTTTCTGTAATAGCTTCCTTCCTGTCTGAGTAATCTGAAGCATATAAATTAATCACAAGAACTAGACTTGGTGTAGGAGACATCCCCGTTGACATCCCTGGTTCCGAGTTCTTCCCGTTTTTATTATACTGTTACGTTAGACTTGAAGAGCAATCAATGACAAACATTATATGTTATGTTATAACGTATATGTTATACACTTTTTAGCATGTGGGTATTGCTATAGGCTACTTTTTTACAAATGAAATTTCTTTCTTAGCCATAGAAGGAGCTGATATAATTTTAAAAAATGTATACATATGAGCAAATTTATCATATGAAACCAAACATTTTGGCTATTTTTTATATCCTGTGATGTATTTTGAATTAATCAAATGAACCATAACTGTTCGATTTACTTGTATTTTTTAAAAATAAAATAAAATCATTAACGTGACTACTAATACAAAGTAGTGAATGCAACAAGGTGCTACGGGGAATGTCACGGAATAACCCAGATGACTCAAAAGCTGATCAGCGGATGTGAAAGGGGCTGAAGGTACAGAAAACATTAGAGAATATCTATAACAAATCAGATAGTGAAATACAATCTATTGAACATATATATATATTTTTTATTATTATTAACATTAATATCAAAACATACACCATTTTACTTATGTCTGTTATACTTTTATTTATGTCTGTAAAGCCCATCACACTGACTGTCTTGTCTTGGTATTAATTAAATTTCATTGTATTCTTCACAGTGTCCTAAGGATATACAAGGTTTTGTCCAAAGGGTATAGAAAGGGCTAAAAATTACTTTTTGTTCTTGTTAGTATTTTGTTCTTCTCTAATCTGGTTAGAGAAAACAAAGACTCCTGTTATTTCTCATCACCTAGTTTATACAGTGAGAGTAGCCTGACTAGAAAAGTATGTACATCTTTATTATGATAAATTAGGAAAGACAGTAAGCTGGTAACAAATTCAAAAGCTGATGATGATAATTTATTCGGATTTATCGGTGTATGCAGATATCACCATTAGCAACATTATGTACATGTCTTCATTGATAAACATAAAAGCTTACATGACAGCACAAAATACATTTTCACTGGAACCTTATATTCTTCCAACTGCTCAAACTTAACCACAACACTGGTCATATCTGAAAGAAAATGGCGCGCACACACACACAGATGAGAGAAGCGAGTATGACTGATGGTTAACATTAATGATAATGTAAACTGATTGATGGACTGAAAGGTGCAGTAATAGGGACAGCGACAGCACTAGGTCAGTACTAGGTCATGTTCCTTGTGTGACTTGCAGTCAATCTTCTCTCACCTGTCTAATTCCCTATAAACATCCGTCTCGCCTGTGAGCTTCAGATCCTGCAGAGGTGGAGGAGAAGAAAATGAAGGGGAGGGGATGGTTATAAATGAAGCATGAGAGAGAGAGGAGTAGATTCAGATTTACGGTTTGACGGAGGTCTGACCTGGTTCAACTGCTAATATTGCTAATGGACAACTGACAGTAAACAGAGGGCAGGTATGAACCCTCTGACCCACACTCACACAAACATACACCTATCCTACTGTATTGGTTTTTGACAGACACACCCAGTGTTAACTCACCATATAGACTGCATTTTGTGGAGGTGACTGGGGAGAAAACAGAAGCCAGAAAATATTAGATTGAGTGTGTTTGTACATACAAAGGTGGTAATAGATATGAGAAATCACCTGTCTCAGGTCCTCAGGATTTTCATAGATGTTCTCCACTTCTCCAGAGTAGTGAGACAGAGTACGCTCAACATCTGCAAACACACACACACATATACAAACAATACTGACCCCTTCCAAGCTCTGTCCAGGGTGAGCTTACAGTATTCAGAATCAAAAGAAGCAAAAAAAAAAAAAAGACAAACAGCAGGACTCACTCTGAGGGAAGGTGCAAGGTCCTCGTCTCCATAGCAACACTCCGACAGCAACAGCAAGCACGGGTACCAGAAAGAGGAGTAGAGAGAGAGATGGGAGAAGAATGGGTGGCTCGGCTGTACTGTTAATGTCTGGAAGAACAGACAGACAGATAGAGAAGGAGACAGGTGATGAAGAATGTAGTGGGTGTCTGTAGGTGTGATGGTGTGAAGTTCTCACCAGTAGGCTGCAGCAGAGAGACAGTGGTTAATTCATTAGGCAGCTCACTCACACAGCAAGGTGGCTCTGTAACGGACACAAAGAGAGAGAAACACAGCCTTGAATCAATCTATTTCCATTAACAATGAGCATTATTAATATGTGCCAAATCTTACACACATGATAAACCTTCAACAGTTTAAAAAAAAAACCAAAAAAAACAAAATGAGGTAATAGGATGTGTGGAAAATCCTAAAAATCCGTCACGGTTGAGAGGAATTCTGAGAGGGAGGGAGGAATGAATGGCATTACGTAATGTTCCTTTGCTGAGTGTATTCAAATTCCCCACACCATGATGAGGAAACAGGCCAGAGCTGGATTTACATGCAATGAGTTGACATGTAGATTGTGTTTCTGTAACAACCAAGGACAATTCTGGCATCCTGGCAGCTAAGGGGGGGAAAAAATCCAATCAAAATGCAATCATAGCCAAACACTTTTAGTAAGATGACACTAAAAGTGACACCACAGTGCTGTTGAATTCTCTAATCCGATTGGTCAGAAGGTGCTGATTGAATTTTCTATAAGAGCAGATCTGATACTGGTTTATATTAATGCACTCTTCCTAATACGTTATTGTTTCTATGGCAACACCTTGCACAGGGACATGTACAGCTGACACTGCACACGTAACCATTAAGATGGTGGCGTTTCCTGTGAGGAGATGTTGATTTAGCGTTTTTGAAAGGAGTCTCCAGTGTCAGTGCTTTGTAACAGTCAGATGTAAAGCTGCAGCTCTTAGTTTCTTGGTATGTAAAAGATCTTCAGGATGAAAGGCTTTGCGGTTTCTCTGTAACGTGATGATCGTCGGAAGCTGGGTTTTCGTTGCAATTTTTTGCGCAAAACACAACCGATATTTGAACATTTTCGACAAACACAATTGCGAATGCTCTGTGTTTCCATTGGGTGATGTTATGCGACTGAAGCTGGGTTTCCTCCTCTCACGACAGCTCATACGGAACTCTCTTTTTTCAAAAAGGTAGCATTTCCGTTTGCTCATGTCATGTGACTTAAATGTGAAAAATGGGTTCCGGCGTCAATTTTGTGAAACACTGCTTCATCGAATCGTCTGAAAAACCAACTTGTGTGCGCTGTTTTTAGTTCTCAATTTCAAATTGCACATTAAACAGGTTAACGGAAACATGGAAACGGAAATATATGTAATATATGCTGGCAAGAGGAATAAAACACTTTGAAACATGCTGTTGGGTGTATCACACCATCTTGTTGTTGATTATTTTCCTATAATTACATTTCGTTCCTTACTTTAACAGGTTATGACAGGCATAGCGCAATCACATCTCTTTCACTGTAACTGATGGAAGAAAAACCCAGACCTTCTCCTATACTGTATGTAATTGTAAATTAATAATAAAAATCCACTGATATTTCAGTGATATTTGCTTTTTAATCCCCCCTCTGATATGACATGAACTGTGTGAAATGCGCAGCAGGTAATGTGAACATTGTAAGCAGTGTAGCAATTCAAATCAGTGAAGCTTTACAGCCCTCCAGAGCACAGCTCTTTATCAAAAGATGACTTGGGTTATGGAATCTGCTTTATATCTTAGCGGGAGTGTGATTATAGGCTTTAATAAAATTTTAATAGTCATTGATTGGCTGTAATTAATGTGACAGTTCGCTGAGTAAGTGAATGTAAGGACTTTGGAATTCGACCTTTTTAGTGACCCGTGGAATTCCACTCCCTGATCTGAGGCACTGCAAGAATAATGATGTGCAGCTCACACACACACACACACACATGCGCGCACATGCACACACACACAAAAATAGCTCATTATCTTTCACTTTCGTTCTCTCATGCTCTCTCCTCGACACGTTTACCAGTAGTACGAGAATATTTGGACTTCAGATTCCCCTGATGACTGTGTTTCCTTGTTTCAGAATTCCCCTGTTCCAGCACGCTTTCTGATTCCTGCTTTTGACCTCAGTCTGCCTATTTGTGGATATGATTATGGATGTGCCTGTGGTGACCGTGTCTGGCAATGTTTTGACCCTTGCTTGGGATTCTAAACAGGATTACTGGTAAAGCCTAAATAAAGAGATTTTGTGTGTTGGGCCTGCTGTCTCTGGCTTCCAAGAGTTAGCGTTCCCAGGGCTCTGTTATTCAGAGCATTGATTTCTATCCACACAATGATTTTGACTGAAATGTTTACACAGAAAAGAGCAAGAAACATTGGGACACTTTAGTTATTTACTAGCAATATTTATTTACACCTTCTAATAATTCATATGAGGATTTTTGAGATTTTGAGATGTGTCCTCTTACCTGTTGAAGGCATCATGGCAGTGTACAGGTATCTTATTGCTTGGCCGTTTTTTAGTTTTAGCGTACAGGCATACTGGCCGGCTGTGTCTGGCGTGATTGGGAGATCTAATGAGACGATTGTCTGACCCAGTACTCCACTAGAAGGCACCCGGCGTTTAGGCCTCTGGATGTGCGACCATTTTACAGAAGCTACCTGAGAACGCCCAGCATATACACAGGTCAGCTCCACAGAGGAAGAGGAGCATGTACTATAGCCTGGCCAGACAGAGAGAGAGAGAGAGAGAGAGAGAGAGAGAGAAATCAGTTCTTCAAATGTATAGAGGAACAATGACCGAAAAAAGGGTTATGTTGATGTGTGTTCATCAGCTAGGTGGATAGCAGACCGACCGGAGCTGACCATGACTGATGCACTGTGTCTTCTTCCACTCAAATCAGAATCAATCCTGGCCTAATTGAGCCCACCAGTTTCCACGGTAATGGCAGAGCCGCCAGCGCCGTCAGCAGCGACTGGCAGCAGGTGTAATTACACATAATGAGATCTTTAATGAGGCCTACTAAAAGCCATTATATTAGCGTGTGAGAAACAGAGAGGGGGTCCTTGAAAGGCAAAGACATGATGGTGAATGAAAAGCAGGAGAGGAGCAAGATAGTGAGAGAGAGAGAGAGAGAGAGAGATGATGATGATGATGGGCATGAAAATGAATGCACAGAAAATGATAAACTGGTGTATGCTAGTCACCGGTGATTGATTTCAGAGACTGTGCGATTGTGAAAACAAACCCAAGGCCAGTATTGTAATTTGCAAGTGTGTGTATTTGTATGGAGTGTGTATACAGTTTAAACACAAAGCCAGTATTAAAGGACATGCTAGGACTTACGCTTCTCCGTATGACTGACGCTATAACTGACACAATTGTTGGTTTTTGTGTTTAGATTTCTCCATCATTTAAGTGTCCAAGTATGTCTTAATTTGGGCTCATCTTATATCGTCATACATTCATTTTTTAATTCAGAGTGTATCTCGTTACCTTTCAAAACAGTCAGTGCTGTGACCTGGGCAAAAACCTGATCATCCCTGAAGACCTCACACTGATAGCGGCCTGCGTCTTTCAACCCCAGCCTCAGGAGGAAGGAGAAGTTCCCAGAGAAATGGTTGTACATCTGGAAGCGGAGATTAGACTGCTTCCTGGAATCCCTCCAGCGGTCAAACTGGAAGATCAGCTCTGGTTCTGCGCGCGGTGAATCTGGACGCCACCAGTAGAGCAGGACGTAGTCGCCATTGATGCTGGAGCAGGGGAGCGTGACATCTGACTGAGACAGAACTGCCAGACTGTGCAATGGTCCTGCAAAGAGACAGAGGCATGAGGCTCAGAACAGAGAGAGATTGAGTAGATAAAAGGGAAATATAAGAAGGAAAACTTCCCCTTTTAGAACCAGAACTACGCGTCATGTACATCACACGTTTAGGTCAGATTTCGCAATCGGAATGTACAGCGAATATCAGGAAGTGATTCTGTTTCCCGCTGGACAGCTTAATTAGATCACCTCAGCTTAAATCATTTCCAGATCTTCTCCTAACCCAACAAAAACATCACACCGTACATATTCAGAGTATTGTGGATGTGGTCTAGGAAAACCCATTGGTTTTGACCAAGTTTTTTTTCTGCCTGTAATACACTTTGACCTCCATTTTAAGAAAATGTACACTACCAGTCAAAAGTTTGGACACGCCTACTCTTTTTCATAGGTTTTTCTTTTTCTTTTTTGCTTCCTACGTTGTAAAACATTACTGAATACATCAAAACTATGAAGCAACACGTATGGCATATACTGAATTATGTGGTAAAC
>JAQQZR010000033.1:6398458-6417793 GCA_030068235.1 Notoglanidium macrostoma
AATAACCTTTTATGTCAACAACCGCTCAACTAAGTAAAGAGAAACAACAGTCCATCATTATCCAGTCTCTTTTAAAGGCATAAAAAGAAAGAAAAAAATTGAATTAGGTGTGTCCAAACTTTTGACTGGCAGTGTCCGTCAATTTTACCAAAACAATTTGGAAACATGGCTACTTTCCTGGCTTTCCTTGGCTCTCTGCCTTCAAAGATTATATCAGGTAAAGAGCCAGTGTAACTAAAAACAAGGAAAATACAATCAGTCTGCCTAAAGCTGTCCAAAAGTGTGATATTTTCACACAATGATTATCAGGACTTGATCACTGATGGATGCATGGTGTAGCAACATGGACACAATCCTAAAGTTTGTAATCATATACCAGCTCACTGTTATGCATCCTGCGCTGTCACATCATCATCAAAACAGAGAAAACACTCTGTATAGATGACAGCAGGCAAAGTTTGAAATATAACCAACCTTAAAATGCATTAATATAAAAGTAAGTCATTTCCGTTTTCACCTTTTGAGCTAACCAGATTGAAAACATTGCAGTTTTTCATGTGGTTGAGATAAGTGCAAAAGAGTAACCCACTGGGGGGCAGGTTTCCAAACCACTTTTAGAAAATGTCAAGGGTTTTCCCAGGCCACCCGCAAATATTTGCAGCAAATTATAGTGTGGAATGTAAGGAATGTCTGGACCTGACGGCATGTCAAGGGAGTTTAAACGATTAAACTAGCATTAACATTAGCATGGTCAAAGCTTGTCCAACACAAAACACTTGCCCTTGACATCAGCTGTCATATACGGATGGAGTAGTTGTCCACCTAAATAAACACAATCTGATCTCATATAGCAAAGGGTAGAAAATGTATTAATAATAATAATTGTTATTATTTTCATGTATTTTTTTTTACATATCACACATTACACTGCTGCTTACAATATTTAGTCTGTTTATGATCTGCTGTTTTGACAAGGAAATTGCATCAACTCCCGAAGGCTTCTGAGCACATGCTGCTAAAATCTACTCTAGCTTTCTGCCTTGTGAACTATCTTACTCCATCTTACTCATCGACACTAGCTCATATGAGCTGATAAAATACTAGTAAAGCCCCAGAGGAGATTTAGCCTAAAGAAAATAGCAAGGGCAAGTCAATCCTGGCTTGTTAAAAACAGAAACGAAACAGAACAGAGGAAGTTCGCAAGCGAGGAGGGCAGTAGTGGGAATTAATAGTGATGAGGCACCAACATCATTTAGTTTGCTGAACGGTAATCCACAGAGCAGCTAGTCGTTTTTAGAGGCATTGTTGTACAGACAGTCATGTGAATGGAGCATTGTGAGTGTGAGAGACAGGAAGAGTCTCTCAGAGGCATGAGAATGTGGATATGATTGTTCAACGTAAAGTTTCCTCAGAAACACATGACTCAAATCAAACGTTTGCTCCGATGCATTGTGGTCTCTGACGAGCCTCTGTGTGTGAGTGTGTGCGTGCGTATAAATTAAGTAATGTATGAAACAGTGCCATTGAGGGAGTGTGCTGAAGCATGTAGCATGTTTACTTGATGATGTAGAATGTTTGGATTAGCACAAGTGGTTTCAGGCGGAACCAGATGGTGTGAGACTGATGAGATGGCAGAGTGAGTAAGACTGGGAGCTGATCAGTGTCAAGCATGGCTGAGACAATGGAGGCAGAAAGTCTTACCATATGTAATATTTGGGAAACATGCCATTTGCTTCTCTGTGATAAGAGAGAGAGAGAGAGAGAGAGAGAGAGAGAGAGAGAGTTTACTGAGACTGTTACAGGAAAATAATCAATGATAGGATGGTGTGACGTTGTTATCTCAGCAAAGTTGGTTATTTTTCAATATCAGCATGCCCCAAAGTGCTTTATTCCTCTTAGACCACAGCGGTTTGCCATAAGAGATGTAATTCTAGTATGTATCAAAGAACACGTTATACTGTACATATCCATTAAAGGGGAGATCTGGATCAAATGTATGGACATTCACTGCCAAGCCAAGGACACTAACAACAACAATCCTTCCCCCTGTCCTGTGATTGGCTGGAATACGCCCCCTGTTGCTGATTGGCTAGAACAATGTTGTGTGGCTCGGTCTGAGTCACTTTCTTTGTCTCCCGGATTACAGTTCCAGGGCTGTGTACGAGCACCGGATCTTTTCAGCGTGCACACAGAACGGACCGGAAAGTGATAATTGTTGAATTTGACAGAAAGTGTACTGGATTAGAATCGATGACTGCACCTTTAATAGTCACATTCCAAACAAGTTAGTTCCTGTTATCACTTCTGCTCTAAAGCTACAAACATTTATAAACTTGACCAGTCTCTTTTTCTGTCTCTTGAAGTTAATTGGACAAAACAAAATGTCAAGGAAGTGCGAAGTCGGAAGCTTTACGAGGCACTGACACAGGAGACTCCTTCCACAAAACGCTAAACAAAAATCTTTCTTTAAAGTGTCCATCATACAAATCCCTTTGAAAGAGCTGTTACTATAGAAACGAACGTGTGCATGAATATAAAGTTGTGATTGTCCTTGCAGCCAGCACGGAATGTGCTGACTAATCAGAAATGTAAAATTCAATAGCGCTGTGGTACAAGGAGCAGCAAACGGAACTTGCAGAATTGAACTTGCAAATACACTGTAGTTATCTGATTCACACGAGTCAGACTTTTGATAGACGATTGATTTGTTATTTATTCGGTTTATACGGCGCATTGAATTCCCAAAACCGGTCATTCAGTTGGGAAACTCTAGCAGGGAACTCCTAGTGTGATTTCTCAGCAAACATTACACAATAACGATCTGACGCAAACCTGACTTTGGTTTTGTAGTAAAATATTTAATGCGGCTAATTCTCCTTATACATCATACATGGGAACGAGGGTTATTTACTGAGCTGTGTACTTTGAGGAAATGTAATGTTCCACCTCTTGTTGACTGCCGGTAATCAGGTACGGTTCTTTTCTGTATGTTTGGTCATGATTAGGGGTAAAACCATTAGTAGTTTCCAACAGAAGAGAGTATCATTCAATATCCTTACTCGTGAGCCTTACACTTACTACGCATTGCTTTCTGATATTTAAGCGAAAGATCGCTCACTATGTTTACATGCACAAAATATTCCGTTTTTTACTCCAAAAAAGACAATATTCCCATTAAGCTGTTTACACGGATAAAGAAAATGAATATTCCACTAATATGCTCCTGAAACCCAAATAATATTGGTATATTCCACGTCTTAGTATAGGAAATTCGGAATATGGCCGCATTCGGAGTACACTGTTTACACTGTTTACTGTTTACAGCTCCGATAGTGGATAGTGATAGCGGAATATTGGTGTGTAATGTAAACACACTGCCTGACTTGTACACTCTGAGTCCGTGATCAGTCTCCAACAAGCCTTGTAACCTGTATTTTCAAATCTTTACGAGCCATTTACATTTTAATAAAATTGTAACACTAAGCATATTGTTAACACAAACCTTTATAAGCTTGCTTGACTTTTTCCAGCATCTGATTTCTGTCGTTTTCTTTCCGTACTCTCTTATTTACATTCAGAATTTAACATTCCTATCAAATCCCATATCATTTGCGAGCTCATTCCATAGGCTCCTGATATTTACACAAGGGACTTCAATCTAAATCGGCTTTGCTCAGCTAGTGGCTTTCGCAACTTAATTCACTCGTAGACTTGTACGCTCACCGGTTTTATCAGGAACTCCTGTGTACCTGTTCGGTCATGCTCTCAAAGAATCAGCCGATCATGTGGCAACAATGCAATGCATATACTTATGCAGATACAGGTTAAGAGCTTCAGGGTGAATACACGAAAGACCAGGAGTGCAAGTATTCCCAAAAACATATAGCTACATTTTTATAACATAAATTTTGCATGGCTGTATGAGTGTAAGAGCATGCGCTGTACTGTATATGATCTAAACTGAGTAGTGTGTTCAGGTGAATGAGATTTCTCACCATACACCGTCACATTGAGTGTGTAGCTGTAGACACGTTTACTGCTTTGGCCGTCTACATTAATGTTGCAGGTGTACGTGCCGCTGTCACTGGGGGTGACACGGGGCAGTTTGGTGAGCAGGGTGCCTGCCGAGGACACGTCAGTGAGTAACGGGGAACCGGTGCGTGAGAGCCACGTCCCACCCGCTACGGCGTAGGAGGGAAAGACTTGAGCTTTCAGCCTCGCTGTACTGTCGACGGGAATGACAGGAGCTGGAGCTAAGGTCACTGACACACACATACACACACACAGATATCGTTGATGATCTTTCAATCTAAATATTTTTAACATTAAATTGTAACTGACAATAACACAGACACCACACACATAATGTCAGAATCCACTACTGTTTCCTGTTTTTTTTTTATAGTTAAAAATAAGTCATTTATTCTTTATAGAATATTTAAAGTCATGACTTATTATTCAAGAATGAAATGTCTGTGTGATAAGGAACATTTTTTTTTTTTTTTTTTTTTTTTTTTTAATAGTCTCACGACGCCATAGTTCACGTTCAAATATTTACACTTGTACAAAGTGTTAACTGTCTGTAATAATAAGTAATAACTCCTGACATTAAGTAAATGAATATGATTTAAGTAAATGATATTTTATTAAGTAAATAACGCATTGTGTTGTGTGTTGTGATCTTTTCAGATTAATGTAATGTGACAGAACAGACTGTCGGCTCTTACTAGCAATACAAGCAAGCGGGAGACCCAGATGAAGAAACATTAGGTGTTGTGTGCATAACAGAGATAAAGACAGAGAGGACTACTCAACGTTTAATAACAACCAGAAGAACAATCCTCTCTTTGTACTTCCTGTCCTCCGTCTCCAGCCGGCAAGAGTAGAGGCCTCCACTTTCCACTGTGGCAGTAAATCGCAAGAGCACATGATCAGATATCTCCAGAAGTCGGCCTGCCTGATACTGCGTTTGCTTCTCGTCCCCTCTTCCTCTGCTAACGTTCACTGAAAACAGCATCGTCCACTGTTTCCCCCTGTCTGGCCCCATTATCAGCCATGTGACCTGCCTGGGGGTTAGACGAGGCTCCTCAGAGCAGCTCAGTGTGATGGTCGCGCCTTCTTCCACCATGATCACGTCACTCCAGATATTGACTTAAAACAAAAAGATGTCACATTTGTAAAGGAGAATTAATGACAAGGCATGGTGTTTTTTTTTTATGAGAGATTATAATCACATAAGCATTTCTGCTGTAGTTATTTTACAATTGAGGGAACATTACGTTCGTGCCGCAGTTGGCCTGGGAAGACTGGAATGAAAAATGGATGGAGCCCTCGGGCATCATCCTTCTTTTTTTTTTTTTTTTTTTTGTTTTCTAAAAATGACTTTAATATCGTACTGCCTGCCTTCCTGACAGCCCCTCTCTAACAACATAGACTACACATAAGGACTAAAACCCTTCCACAACACAATGTGACTCTTAAGCTTACGCTGCAATATAAGCATTATTTCTTGATTAGCTGCCATGGGTGTAAAATAAGCAACATTTTATTCGAATTCTTAACAAAAGAGATGCGAAATTTAGATTTGAAATGCTACAAAATCAATAAAGGGCCCAGTCCCTGGCTAAAACAATCATATGTTTTAACATGCTGTACTTCCAAATATGGTTTTCCGAGCCACTGTGTTTTATCCGATGACGCAGCAGAGGTCTGTGTGAGTTTTGCAGAAGGGTTTCTTGGAATTTGGAGATTAAGAACTGAAGAAAGTCTCTGTGTGAATGCTTTGTGTGACAGTTTGCCTGGGCAGCCAAGAATGCAAAATATGTGGGACCTTGAAACATTAATCATTTTTAAGGGAAATTTATGTATATATATATATATATACATTCCTTGCGCCTGCTTTGGGCTATCTTCCCTGCTGTCACCAAATGGTGCTGTGAAAACCCTGCTACAATACTGGAAAGTAACCTGGATTAACTCTGGAGACGCAGTATAATTACAATTTCCGCATTAGCTCCTGCAGATGTAAAGGCAGCCATATTTCACAGGAAATGAGAAAAGAAAAGCATGGGTATAATAACTGTAATTCTGTCTAAGTATTATTTGCACTTTATTCAAGCAATATTGAGATTCAGAACTTTTACTCAAGTACATTTCCACATCCTTTCTACTCCTTACTCTTTTTTTGACCTTCAGAGTACAGATTACAAATCTCAAATGCCAGAGAACTTTCTTTTTTATTCCGGTTTCTGTGTAACATGGAAACTATCTTTGTGGGAGTTACTGATTCATACAGGATGAGATGCCTCATATACCTCCCACATAAGCATGAAATAGCCTTTACAATTCACTAACGAATCTAAATAAAGTGTGTAGAACTAATTTCACTTATGAAATGAGCTAATTAGGTTTAGCTAGTTAAAGTAGCTAGCTAGTTACATTTTGGACATTCATCAGCTAGTTATGTTCTGTTTTTTGTTGCTAACGTGCTTTAGGATTCTTTCATGATCTAACCAGCAAGCTAAATTCTAGCTTTTTTTAAAAATATATTGTAAATATTTACTTTCCTAATGACTGATATTTACTTTTCCTCTTAAATACTTATATGTAAGTAATATAGCTAGTTTTTGACTTTAACGCAAGTTACATTTTGGCCTCCGTGCTTTTTAATTGCATAAGATGTTAACGCACTCCCCAAACCTTTACTCGAGTACAACTTCTTCCTATTTTGGTTAGTTAACAATATACGCATAACAGAGAGTGCTTACAAATATATTTACATATTTAAATACCAGATGCAGTAAAAGACTAGTCTTTATTTTATTCAGGGAATGAAAGGATTTTATTGATTTTAGGTACAGCAGTTGCAGAGCTTGTCTGAAAATAGTCATCTTAATAATGAATCACGTGTAAATACTCAATTATATCAACAAAATGATAAACTATTCAACGTTGTCGTGAAAAAAGGACTTAACACGCTTGGCAAGACCTCCAATTAAATAAATGTCCATCATTCTTATAAGCCTGTGATATAGCATAACAGAGCTACGGTATATTTAAAACAGTGTACTCAATGTAAATGTGCACTTTTTCTGCACAAGATATTTACTCAAGGGTTCTCATGACAGTGACGGGTTCTCAGATTCCTACTTAGAACCCTTTCCGATAAGGAAACACTGTTATGGGGTTCTACATAAGATCCTTTAATGCTTCCCATATGGAAGGATGAACTAAAGTAAATTTCAAGTTGTAGATTTCACCTCCCCCCCCCCCCCCAAGCTGTGTATATTATTAACAAACTAGCAGTTTTTATTCTAGTAAAATTGAACAGAAATCTTACCTCTTTGCTCTACAGATGGAAGGATGCAACATTCCCAAAAGCAAGCGAGAGCAAAAAGACGAGAATAAATCAAATAACTCATACTGCTACACTCATCTATGTGCTCTTTAGGATAATAAAGAGAGCCATGTACAACGGGAACTGGGCATCATGTAGGAAGTGTTTGACACTACAGTGTGTGTGTGACTAAATTTGAAATTGCCAAGGCAGGGCGAACTCTGACAATATGCAGGATAAGTCTGACAGCTGGAAAACATGGATGTGAAAATTGTATACTCAAACACGAGCACTCACACAGGAAAACACACCAGTACTGTTAGGAATTGATAAACAGCACTGCAGACACTTTTGTGCAGGCGCTAGAACACACTCACACACACACACACACACACACACACAGCATAAAAAAATATCTTATCTCACCTCAAGGATGGTAAATTTATTCAATATTTTCATCATGAGATTATTATAAAACAAATGTATGAATATTAGGACCATTCCTAGACACAACTTTGCAACATTCTGACATTTGTATTAGAATGATCTTATCATCAGAAACATTAAATACATTTGCCCATGTGCAAGATCCTTTCTCTGGCTAAGATTATTTTTGTGGTGCACAAACTGAAGTGCATATCGACTGTTATTAACTTTCGCTCCTTTTCCGTCTGCTTCTGCTGAACTTCAGTCACACACTGCCCACACAAAGAATACAAATAAGGGTGAAAACCGTGCACTAGGCAACTACTGTGTGTGTGTGTATGTGTGTGTGTGTTTATATATATGTACTGTGGCAGTGAGAAGCATGCATGAGTGAGAATTTAAGGGTAGTATATCTGAACTAGGCTCTAGTTTTGGGCAAAAATGCTCTCCATCCCTATAAAAGTTTTTAATTAAAAGAAATAAAGTAATCACGCTGCTAAGCCCTCGTGCCTCCTAATTACCTCTTAGTCTAAGACCAGAGAATGGAAGAGAAAGTGCTAGAAAATAGAGGATGAAAGCTAAGAGGGAATGTGAAAGGCAGATAGGAGCGAAATGAGTGAAGGAAAATTTCAGAGCCAACAAAGTAGGACAACAGTAGCTAATGAGAGACATGGGGGTGTACATATCCTGATCCCTGTGTGAACAGTCAGGGAGGGCGAGGGATTAGCTATGATAGGCAGAAGACGAGCCAGGCGTATGCAGAAATTATTCAAATGAAGTCATGCTCCCTTGGTTGTTACAGTAATCAACTGCAGGTACCTGCATTCAATTTTGGACTTGGACACACACACACACACACACACATGGTTTAAAATAAGGTTTCCTCTGCTTTGTCAACTGTGCAAATTGTGATTTGGAAAATAAATAGGTTTCCTAGGAGTTTACTAACTTAAGGAGAAAAAGAGTACGATATTACAAATATATTATCTTCTTCTTACATGCTTAGATATGAAAACTGGGTTCTTATCTTCTCCCTACAGTTCCTATGAAATGGCAAATCTGTAAAGAACATATGGTCACTTATTTCGATTAATAGCAGCATAGAAAAACATATAAAGCAACAATGGGTCGCCTTTCAATCCGGAGCCTTTACACAGTGTGCACATCGGCCCCCTTTAGAATGCAAAGAGCTCCGTCGCAATTATTTGCTCGATAATTTGCTCACGGGTGTTGGACAAGAAGAAACATGTTGCTAATGGATATGCACTTGAGGTGGCAAGGCGCAGGCTGGAATGATTACTTGCATTGAGTGACATGTCGGCTCGGCCTGTGGTAAAATTATGGGCAGCAGGTGGGGGGCAGTGTTGCTTCTACGCACACAGTAGCTCCAATACACAAAGATTAATTGCACTCAGGAAACAGACCCCAATTATTTCCTTTGTTGACACCTACGTACTGAGCAATTTCAGCGACCTGCTTAATATAGCCTTTACTGCATATTTAGATTAAAGCCGTCTAAAAACCAACCTTTCCAACTTCTCAAATTAGCACATGCTGTCTGTGCTGATGGAATACTGTAGTCCCCACTTGTTAATTCCATTTCCAGTTCATAGATCAGTATCATTTCACCTCAAACTGATTAGTACAGAAGCATGAAAAAGGTTTGAATGTTAAAAGACATCAATTCAGTTCAGTTTTAAGATATTCGAGGAGCTGTATTCAGGGTGCTCCTTGCAGTGCTCAGGTTTGACATTCAGTGAAATTCAGTTTGCAAAATTCACTCATTCCAAGCTTGATTGCCTTTTTTGTTGCCAAGATGCCCAAGGTGTATTTTTTTTCCAAAGTGAATTTGAAAATTGAATTTGACCAGAAAAATATCTGAAAAACTAAATAAAAGCCCTGTTTGAATGGAGATGCTTGACTGTTTGAAAACATGTATTTAAAAATGTGACTCTCTGAACACTGAACATTGAAATAGAAGTATTTTGAATGTCATGGAGGTTAATCCAACAAATCTTTACAATTAGTACATATTTGTGGTTTTTCAATGGAACATATTTCAATGCTATGAATTCATTGGTGTTTATATATCACTATTTAATGGCGTTTAACATTCAAACCTTTATTTTTTTGGCATCTGTAGATTAGAACAGTGGTTATGTTCATCGTTTTGGACACATAAAGTTAGAATAAAAACTCCACAGACCTATGTACCTGTGATGATTTCTGGGAAACCTAGGCTGTCTTCCAGAACCAGTTTACTTTGGTTTCTTTTTTTAATTTGCTTTGTGTCAAGGCTCTGTGACAGGTTAAATACCTCCCTACTCCCTATACAGCTCACAAAAACAGGCTACTAAAACGGTACCTTTCCTTGTCACCTGCAGGGTACATCTATTGTACTGTTTAGTATGTACTGTATATTATACCTATAAAGGCGCATGCAGTGTACCTTTAAAGCTTTACTCTAAAAGAAAATCATGGGCCAATGATGTACCTTAAATCTTTTTTAAAGATGTACTAGCCTTTATGTACATTTCCAGCTTAAAGATATACGATAAAGATAGAAAAGAAAAGGGTAAAATTTCACTCTTTTCTTTTTCCTGAGAGAGTAAGACTACATCCATGCATTATCTATATGTTAAGGGTTGTGGGAGCCAGTACCAGGTGAATTCGGGCGAGAGGTGGGGTACACCCTGGGCAGGTCTACAATCATCACAGAGATGAACAATCATTCACTAACATCCACACCCAGGGGCGTCAGAAGCATTTTGAATGTGGGGGGGAACACACTGGCGGGGGATGTGGGGGTTTTCAGTTTCATTGTTTAGTTGAACATTAATTTAACGTGGCTTAGGGTTAATTTTGAGGGCATATAACAAAAGAAGAAGGTTTTAGCAAAAGTTGGACATTATGAGATGGCAATGGGGCTGACGTCACCTCCTCCAGTACCGAGCAGAAGCACTTTTACTGTCTGTGGCTGCACTGACGACTCACTTCACCTCGTGCGGTTTGTTGTAGGTAATCTGGAAAATCCGGAGTGGAATTTCAGTGGTGTTCTCATATTGTCATATCGATCAAGTGGAATGGATTCCTTCGTGAACAATAGAAACAGCGCTGGGTGAACTAATATTTTCTGTTAAATGTGGGGGGTCCAAACGAATAATTATGAAATGTGAGGGGGACTATAATGGTCGCGACGCCTGTGTCCACATCTATGGGAGATTTAGAGTAGCCGGTTAACCATGTTCAATCCACGTTTTTGCTCTTTGGGAGGAAACCGAAGCACCCTGAGGAAACCCACGCAGGCACGAGGAGAACATGCAAACTCCACACAGAACGACTCGGGTCGAACCCATAACCTTGCGAGGTGCCAGTGCTAACCACGACATCACCCTGTAAGACTACACCAGGTGTCAAATCATGTCTTTAGAGGTACAGATATAACGCACTGTGAGGCAGTTACCTGTTCAACACACCTGTCCAGAATATGATATTTTCTATATCACTATATTATTCACACTGACTGGTGTGAAAGTTTCTCACAAGCGACCCTGCGCGTAATGTCATAAAAACTTCGGGAAATTCCTGACTAATCGTCTGAATTTTCTTTTCTTTCTTGTCTTTTTTTTTTTTTTCGCTTTCTTGCCTGAGTGACGTCAGGTCACGTGACAGCGAGCGCCAGTAGCAGGGAGAGCTTTTGGTTTGCTGGGTTTCGGTCAGAGCCGAGCCACACGCTGTCGAGTACACACACTGTATTTATTAGGCTTCATACTTCCTTACGGGAACGACTGAGAACATTTTATTAAAAAGAAAAAACAACAACAGCCACCTGAGATTACTGCTCGCTGTTTGGAGGAGCGCGTGGACGCTTTTAATCGACTGGGGGGGAAAAAAAACAAAGGAAACAAAAGTAGCGGTTAAGGACTAAAGCAGAAAGTCAGTAAGATTTGCGCATTAAGAGAGCCAACGGTGGATGCTGGATGGTTTTTTAAAAGTCTGTCGGGTCGGAAGACTTTTTTTCTCTGTAGAATAGGACTTAGTTAGCTGAGAAGCAGTGTGTGTGTGTTCATATTCAACAAGCGGGCTACGGACACCATGATGCGGGACTCCGGCTCGTGCCCAGCGCCAGCGCGCCTCGGCGCTCTCCTCCTCCTCGTCACAGTCCAGGGTAAGCACAGCCTTTCAGTCAGCATGAAATGAAAACACCTTTACGCCTGAATACTGGATGTGTCTGAAGTTTGGACACACTTTGGTCTGAGTATCGGTATACTGAAGAGCCGGTGTCAATGTCAGACACAGTTTTCCTCTTATAATTAGCCTATAATTTGTTAATTCCCGGGGTTCTTCACGCAACTGTCATTATTATTATTTTACCCATTATAGCTATATGATTCTGGTAGGCTATTTCTCGTCAGAACTTTCCTGGTCAGTCCATGTTTATTTTACTTTCGGTGACCTGTTCAGTCCAGTTTCGACGTGCGCCATGTTCTCCTGTAAGGTGTGGCCTTGTAAACTATTTCCTCCCCCGAAGGTGTTGAAGGTGCTTTCAGGTATAAACCTGATTACGTTCAATAATGCTAATGACTAAGCAAATATCCTAATTTTTTTATACTTAGCCTATTATTTACGCTACCATGGTAGCCGAAACTATGCTGTTTTGGACGTAGCCCTTTAGTATTATTATTATTATATATATATATATATATAGGTAACCTAAACAAGCAAAAACGGTTCACCTGTTCTATCTTTTCGTCCTTCATCTCCTTTCTTTCTCTAATGCCTCGGGAGGCTATCAGGCACGGGTTCGTGTCTTTTCCCCACTTCAGGTCATTACTCTGTTGGATTGGGAGAACAGGATTCTGGGCTGCCATGTAAAAACGCAACAGGGTGGTGTTGGGAACAAAGCTGGTTTTGTTTTTAAACGTCTGTATTCAGATTTCCCAAATTATTACTATTTTCTAAGCTCAAGTACGGCTTTTTATTTATCAGAAATACATAGCTGATATAATATCGCTTCCTCATATTTTACCATTCACTCTGCAACCTGTTGCCTACGCAACCGGTATTTCCGGTTTCCTGTTTTGGACACTGGCTTTGCATAGTTAATTATTTACGCAAGCAGGTGCCTTTACGCACCTGATACACACAGGCCGCGTTCCAATTCACGCCCTAGTGGGCTTCTAGTGTACAAAGTATGGTGAGGAGCCCATGCACTTTTTAGGAACGTGAGGAGCCGTTTGGGATTAGACCTGTAGCTGCCGGTGCTTGGCACCAGAGGGGAGGGAGGGGGGGGGGGTAGGTTGATTACTTAGCCGGAGGCATATCACTGCAACACCGTGCTTGTATTATATGCCTGGAATGAAGCGTGCTCTCAAGGGATTTAATAATACATCAAAGTGACAAATTACCAAAGTTTTGCAGTGCGAATGCAGGCGGTTCACAACTTCAAAATGCTCTTCCCTTTCTTTCATTTATTCATGGCGTGGGCCATTTTTCTGCCAGAGAACATTTCACAGCACATCAAGTGCAGTTCAGGGTGAAGGGGTTACAGGGGGGGACTGGAATAATGAAACAATAGATTTTTTATTTATGAAGGAAGTGATGGAAGGTAAAGGACTAAATGGCAAAAACTGGTCCCGCTGTTTTCTTCCGTTACGCTTCTAAATCCATTTAGCTGTGTGTCGTGGGAGCATGTGCACCTTTTTCACAGCAGTCGTAAAAATGTGAGGGTCAAGGGACATATTTATAGACGGCTTTAATATCTGATAACCCTCTGAAGAGGAACTAGTCAAAATGTCGACATCAAAGCAAAATCCTGTGTTTGTGTCGAGATGGAATTGTAATCGTACACTCAAGGGTGGGGAAATCCAACAATGGTAACAGTACGGCTATATAGAATGCCTTGCTTACAGAGATCTGGATAAACAACTAACATGACTGAATGGTGACAGCAGCTAACTTTTAACGTGTAACCATTAACGATTAGTGGGTTAATGATTACATGTCTATAAATACATGTTTTTCACAGTTGTGCTTCATGTTATCATTTTGCCCTAGTGCCTGTTTCAATCTTCGGGCAGAGTTTTTTCTCCGGTCACGTCTCTAAATCAGACCAGAAAGGGTAAATATATGAGTCCGCGAACACGCTTTCCTTTCTCAATGAGCTGATTTACATAAATGCACATGATTGGCTGCAACAGAGGCTCTGCTACAGAAGTCAGACTACCTCATTTTTCCAAAACTGATGTGTCTGAATTAGTCTTTTTTTTTCTTTTTTCTTTTTTTTTTTTTACACACGAATATTTTCATAATGCTGACATTCTCCGCTGGGTCCACATCTGGACCATGGTCATCCAGCTGCCGACTCCCCTGCTCTAGTATCAGAAGATTCTACGTTGTCATGGCTTTACAGTCAAGATAAGACCATTTTAAATGTTTCTTATATGGGGAAAAAAAGGGTTCCCCATTCAAGATCCCGTTTGAACATGAGCCGTTTTTCATTAAGAGATCACTCCGAGCTCCGAGCCTCATATCAGCAGTTGCAGAATAAGACTGGGCTTATGAGCACGAGTCAGAAAGCTTGAACCAGTTACTATGGAGATGTTAAGGGTTTGTTTTAAACAATGGGAAGCAAAGGGGGGCTACAGTAGTAATGTCGCTCTGCATGAATGCATCAAGTGCGCTGTGTGTGTGTGTGTGTGTGTGTGTGTGTGTGTGTGTGTTAGCGAGTGAGGAAAAGTGGGGGTTGGGAGACAGATTTTGGCTGCTTGGAGGGCAAGAGGAAGCAGACTGACCTTTATTTAGTTAAATCAAAAACACACAGAACCTCCAGAATCAAGTGCACTCAAAGATAGAATGCAAATAGGTGGGAAGTGTGTTCGATGACCATTCTGTTGGGTGTACATTATTGGTGCACAAGACGCACATAAAATACTCTTTTGTAACTTTGGGAATACCACTCTTTCCTTCCCTTACCCCACCCCTCATTCTTGTGTGCAGTTTGCTTTTGTTTGAGGGAGGTGTTTTGTCATTGGTTTATTTAAACCTCCAGCCCAGCCCCCCACACTGGTAGCCTCTGCCTGACCCCCCCCCCCCTCCGCCCCCACCACTACCACCAAAAAGCAGATCCCCGTGCATCATACCCATGAGCCAGACCTCAAGGCCAGCATTTTATTAGAGTCTGAGTCAGACAATGAGGGAGGGAAGAAGAGAGCCGGGGAAGAGCAAACAGGTTTATTGAAAAGAAATACAGGAATGTAGCACAGAAAAATATGAGCTGGTGAATTGTGTGTGCGTGCGTACGCGCGCGCGTGTGTGTGCACAAAGCTTGAAGTCGAGGCCTTAATCTGCGTAGCACTGTGCTTTGGCAGCTTTCATCAATGGCTGGCCTTGTAACTATCAAACCTACAATAATACAGACGGCAGCTTTTTATGTGGCCATTTCAAAGAATTCGAGCGTATAACCTCTAACTTCTGATTAAGTTTGTGCAAAGTAGGTGCTGGAGTTTTCACCTAGATCATTTGGCTTCCAGCCTTTCACATAATCATGATCCATCATGTCAGGAGTCTGGATCTGAAATGGAGCTAAGGCTTTTTTAGTCGAAGGTAGCTAACGCACGAGCCAAAAGTCACTAGGAGTCCTCAGCAATGTCAATTGCTAATTTGCATATTTGTCGAATCATGATTATGTTAAGAAGGAGGATTTTAATCAAAACGCGAAGAGGGACGATTTTTGGCGGACACTTCTGAAGTGTGGAATAGTAAAAACTTTTTGTAGAGTTTTTATAGAGAATCGAGTTTTGTTAGAATTGAAAATAGTAGACTAGCATTTCCTATAGGAGATGACTTTGGTCATTGCATCAGAAAGTAACTAAGTATGCATCATGCCAACCATTCATGTATTTTCAAAATGTGATCATTTCTTTCAAGAAGGCAAAAAAAAGGCATTGGTAGTGAGTAGCTGGGTAATAGAAGGAAATGCTTACTGATGGTGGGTGTGTGGGCGGGACAACAGCGGGGATCAGTGATTGGTTGTCAAGAAGAATGTTGTTTAGTGATTGGGCATGAAGAATGATGGTGACCAGTGATTGGTTGTTGGGAACATCAGTGATTGGTTGTCGGTGACGCCGGTGAGTCATGGTCGGGGACACAGCTCGATAAGGCTTTCCACACTGGCGGCGAGGCGAGTCCACTGAACCTGCTCCCTCAACTCCTATAACCAGAAGCAAGCAAGTGAGTGAAAGACCTTCACTTATGTCTGCTCAAAAATTAATTAGATTTGTCACTAGCCACTTTTTTTTTTCCCCCCAAATAATTTGGTAAGTTGGCAACACTTAATGAGCCTGGGCTCGAGGAAAGATCAAAAGGACAAGCATCTATCTCCTCACTCATCTCCTCCTTCATTACTTGCAACACTCACCATACTCTCTTCTTCCATTATGTTTTCCCTCCACTCCTTGCTGGGCAGATGTCGGCTCTCAGGATGCTTTTACAGCCTCAGAGATTCATGAAGTCGACATGGCCATTTAAATCACCCTCATAATTTAATCATTTCTCTTGTGATGCTGGGCAGCCAAGCAGAGTGTGTCCGAGGGGTGAAGCGAGGATTCCAGGCAGGCCTGGGCTTCTCTACAGTTTGCCATCAGTGGTGCTACTCCTCAGGTGGGGCTTTTTTTTTGTTTGAGTTTCGTGTTGAAAATAAAAATCATCTGGTTCAAAGAGACGGTCGGGAACACTCGGACACACCCTGAACCCCGTGTTCATCAGAACGAATGCACACATTATACAGAAAGATGACTTAAAACATGAACATAAATACTATATGTTTTAGGTTACAGGTCCCCCCCCCCCTATTTGGGAATAAAATAAATATATCCCTCATGTTTGGGATATGTGACCTGACGGTGTATCATCGCGCCGCTTAAGCACGGCAGATTAATTAGTAGCATGTTCATTGAGATTAATTCCTGATTAAACTTCTCATTTCAGGTCACGTTTAATGAAAAGAACTGATCTTTAGATTGAATAGATTGAAAAAAATTTTCTTAGAACCAACCAGAAGATTCTAATGACTGTTTGTTTGTTTTTTTTTTTGTTTAGTTTTTTTTTTTTAAATAAAAGCCAAGCAAGTTATAAACGGAAAATCCGGCGGCATTTTAAAGCCATGCTACAACCGAATCCGATACCGAATATCTCGCATACCTCGAACTTTCCTCCACGTCGTATGGCTATAACACGGGAGCCGAAAGTTCCTCTACAGTGTCGCATGCACATGTTTGTCGGATTGATGACGGCGGTGTTTGCACCTGCCAGTGAAACGGGTCAAGCAGAATCGTCTGCGTTTAGCGAGACACGCTCCTCGACTGTTTAATAGACTGCTGGTTTAATAAAGCGAGGGAGGGAATGGAAACTGCCAAAAAAGAGGGGAGAACGTAAGCCTTTTCGGTCACTGCTGTGAAAAGGCTTGGGTAAAACGAGTCCCACGCTCGAGTGCGTGTCAGTCAGTCTGCTGGGCTCGGTGAGTTTTATTTGCGAGTGCATAATGGATTCCACATTGCGGTTCGATCATAATGAGGCATCCGGCGTCGAACGCCAATTACTTCCGTCACACCTCGTTCTCTCCTGGCCCCGCAGTTACGTAACGGATGAAGAACGTATCAGGCTATGAGCGTGTTGGTTATGTCATTATCATATTGCTCATCATGTCGGAGAAATTGAACCGTTTCCTGGAATGGCGCACATACCTACCTGACCTTCAATAACCCCGGACTACGGAGAAGACGATTCCTTCTGTACCCTTGACTTGCCCCACTTTCTCCATCTCCTGTGATGGGAATGCTGAGCTGTACAGTGTTGTACTTCCTGAAGAGGCCCCTCCCTCCCTTGTTGTCCTTAATGTGTCCATCCAGTGTCTGCGAGACGGGCTGGGCTTCGCTCTATTGATCCAGTATTGAACAGCAACGCCAGCAATGCCCTTGCAAGTAAACATGGCTTCGAACCTGAATAAAGGTGCAGCTCGACCTCTCGTCTTCCGAAGAGGGCTGGATTAAAGACTCGCTGCAGTTCTCTTAGCCTTTCACTCGGTGCTGGCTATTTGTTTTTCCCTCCTTCCACTTCATCCTTTTTCTATCCACCGACACCTGATTTTAAGCCTCCTCGCTCTGTTCTCATTCCAGAGCAGCTACATTAAAAACACAGATTCTGCTGGGCGCTAAGTCTCGGGGCTTAGCGTTAGTTAGCATGCTGCTTGAGAGCGCGCTAATGCCATTAGCATTCCAAGCACAGTGCACTATCAGGGAAAAACAGCAGTGACCTTTAAGATCATTCCACGCGCAGAGCCAGGTTAAGTCGCCGTTATTAGGAACTGGTGAGCTAGTGACAGTTTTCAGAGGAATCGGTGCTAGCTGTGCTTCCGGTGAGCTAAACAGGAAGTTCAGGATTTAAGGAGCTGGCTCACCCTTCCCAAAATCCAGTTTTTGTTTTGCACGTGATACTTTGACAAGATACACTTTTCATGCTAGAATTCAAGCCGCACGCTGTAGGATGTCGCCGGATCGCTTTTGGAATTCCGATGGCATCGCGAATTTCCGACTTTACGCCGAGGATTCTGGGAAGCATAAGGAAGCTAAAGCAGACCTAATGTATTCTGCTTTATGTTCCATTACATCAATTTTTTTTTTTATTTATTTTTTTTACATTTAACCAAATGAAGCCTAGTTGAGGAATCTAGCGGAGGTATTTTGGTTTGCCTCAGCTGTCATGTGGTAGTTTGGCGTGTCTTCGCCATCCACTTCCTCTTGTGGTTTTGTCTCATCTGATTTATTCCTGTCAGCCGCTTAATGGATGTGCGCAATCTATCTATCCCCTTCTCTTCGCTTGCTTCTCCCCTTTCCTTCGTATCCGTGCTTTCCTTGACTGTACCTTCTCTCCACCTTCTCTCCGATTCAGACCGCATAATAGATCTGTCTGTCTTCTACGCTCTCGTCTTTCTTTTATTTCCTCTTGGCTTCATCGTTCTCTGTACTGCCGTTTTATTTATTTCTTCTTTAGGTGAAGTCCTCTTTACCTCAGTCTCACGCGTTCGTCCCCTCCCTATACTCCTCCTCCTCCTCCTCAAAACGAGACACCATTTTGTCTGTCTTTCTTTTGCCCCCCCCATAATTTTTCTCTGAGCAGAGCAAATTACTCCAGCCTTTTTATGGCTATGCGTTCAGTACTTCTCCTTATTGTGCTTTTACTATCAAGTGTTGAAGGTTAAGTCGCAGAGACAATGTAACAATCGCTCAGGCGTCCTTCAATCACTCTGACCTTCTGCCTCAGGAAAGAGATAAAGAGCAGGAATACTTCAGGGTTTGACTGTGTTGTAGCTGCTTTATGACTAATGATGATAAAGTTTCATTGTGTGGATCAGGCTGTGGAGAGGGAGAGGGGCAGGAGCAAATGAATTTTCTTGGTGCTGCTTTGAAATTGATTAGTAATATGAAGTGTGTGTGTGTGTGTGTGTGTGTGTGTGTGTGTGTGTGTGTGTGTGTGTGTGTGTGTGAATTGTAAACCAGGGACAGAAATGGTGACAA
>JAQQZR010000033.1:6425178-6438089 GCA_030068235.1 Notoglanidium macrostoma
TGTGTGTGTGTGTGTGTGTGTGTGTGTGTGTGTGTGTGTGTGTGTGTGTGTGTGTGTGTGTGTGTGTGTGATTCTGCCAGTGTGCGGCTGAATGTACAAGGCAGCCCACTATCTGATCTTTCACATGATCATCCTCAGACCTGTTTGAAATCTTTCTCACCTCCGCCTGCTGCCGCTGACTTGCTCCACCTTCCTCTGTCTTTCTCTCTGTGGTGTGTGTGTGTGTGTGTAATTAGCTTTTTTTTCTGACGTTGCGAGAGTGCATGTGTGATGGAAATCCAGGATGATCCGCTCCTAATCATCAGCAGTGGTTAATACCAGAAGCTTCCGCCTAATCTCACACATCCTCTGACGGAGACGCTGCAAGCCGGCTCATTTAACAGCTTAATGCCCCGTATGTGTGTGTGTGTGTGTGTGTGTGTGTGTGTGTGTGTGTGTGTATTTGTGTGTGTGTTTGCCTTTAGTAGCAGATGGAGCTCATTGCCGTTGGATGTGCGTGGTTATTATTTGACTGCAGAGGAGCTCGGAGATGTCTGCGCTCCTTATGCATGCATTTACTGATTTGATCCGCCGCCGATTTCGCTCCATCTCCCTTCTCACTGTAATTACAGAGCACTAGTTTAATTAACGTGCAAGATCCTGTGTGTGCGCTTACGTGCGAACCTTCGAAACAGGCCGGCTTTTTTTTCTTGCACCGCCTCACTGAACAGGAATTTTGTAAAGCCGTGATAATAAATAAGGGTCAAGCGAGTATCCAGTGAACGCGCAAGCTAAAGGAAAACAAACAAGAAACCCCCAACCTTTTTGTACAGAAGTTTCTTTTAATAAAGAGACAAAGGGTTGTGACAGTTTTTGGTTAGTAATGAAGTTAGACGGAGGTCCCATCCCATCCCAATGCAGATCAGTGGTTTCCTCTGGGTTCTGTGGTTTCCTCCCATTTCCCAGGAACATGCTAGTAGGCGTATATGCTGCATTGTTGCATGTCGCCCTGGGTATCAATGCATGTTCCCGTCTCCCACTCGGCATTCCTGGGATTGTCTGCTTCCCAGATCCACCATGACCCTGACCAGAATAAAGCGCTTACTGAACACGAATGAGCGTTTAGGAATCTGGCAGCATTCATTCCTTTGCTGAAGCATCAATAAGATATGTTAAGAGGCAGCGACAGCTTTAGCTTCACAAGCTCCATTTGGCAGCCAGTTTAAGAATCAGCGTAATATAAACAGGCAAAGATTATAGAAACCTCTCCAACATCTACTGTGCATCTCATGTTTAGACTGTTTAACACCATATACCCCAATTAAAGAACAGACCCATCTATCCCTAATAAAGCAAGGTTTACATCATTTCTGACAAGATTAAGGAATGTAATATTGATTAGGATGTGACATTTAACAAAGTCAACCTCGGACGAGGAAAACCTGTCAAGTTTATATTGGGTGAAGCCGTGGATCTCGGAGGAGGCCGCATGAAGCGATGGCAGCGGGTTGGCGAATTTCATCACATTACAGTGTGATGTACTAGCTGGATCAATAGGTTTAATCCAAACAGCAATAACTCAAAAACCATTAGGTCTACAAATAATGTCAACACCGACATGATGTGTTCACTCCAGGAATAAAAAGCTCTGTGGCGCGGAAGTAAATGTGTACTGAGGGGGTCCATGGAATTTATTTTCCTGTTAAAGGGTCTGCATAAAGATTGAGTGTGTTCAAGGATCAAAGTGTTACCACATGACTTTTGCTGCATTCCAGTTACCTCCGAATTGGGAAGTCAGAACTCGGATTTCTGCCACTTTTGACCGCCGTGCGTTTTTGGGAAAACCTACCGACATCTGTGTTTGTCTTTTATCAATCAGTCAGCGAAGCGTGATGAGTGACGTATGCAAGTGAGGTATAGAAGTCGTAACACAACTGTTTCCGCCGAATGAGATTTAAAGCAGGTTTTTCTCATTCCAATTAAACATGTCGATGGATCTCCAAGACCTGATAAGCGTTGGCCCGGTGATTTCGATCGCGTACGCCGCCGCTTGTCATGTGACTTAAATGTGGAAAAAGTAGTTTTCATTTCATTTTTTTTGCGCAATATTGCTTTGCCGAACCGTCTGAAACCCTCCCGCATGTGAGCGTATAAATTCTCTGGAGTATTTGTGAGTTTTCATAACTTGTGTGTTTTATTTATTTATTTTTTTGTCTGCCATTTCGAATTGCGCACTAAGCAGGTTAATCGAAACCCACCTTCTGCATGATGTTGATTGACTGAATGCAAATCCTGGTATGTACAATATCAACTCGTTTGAAGGTAAGATTTATTCTGATGCCATGTCCACGCTAACTCGTTTAATTTTAAAGCACCTCACTGTTGCCATGTTTACACCCGGCGTCCAAAGTACTCTGGGGTTTTCAAGCCCCCGAAGAAGAACGTTTCGGAAACGCCGCCGGCCCCTTTTAAGTTTGAAAACTCCGGAGTTGCGTTTTAGTGTGGACGAGGGAAAACGGAGGCTTTTGGAAACGATGACTCGGGCACCCACGTTCAACGCCCAAGAGTGTTGGTATAGTCAAAGATTATTTGGAGACATTATTTGGACATCTGGATGGAGATTCTAACTAAAACGTATTAATGTAGACGTAGAGGTCGAGGTGACGGGTTGTTTTTTTGTTTTTTTTGCTTGACCTAGTCGGGTTTATCGCTTAATAACCGCAACCCTTTACCTTATTGGAGCGTGCAGCTGCATGTCTGCTCCCATGACCTTAACAGTGTGACCTTAACAGGTGGCTAGGTGAGCTTTATGATTCCTTCATGTTCTTGGCATAGTGCCTCTTCTGGAGGATCTACTACACTTCTGCCATCCATGGAGGTATCCATGGAGACCATATTGTGTGCGTGTGTTGGCGCTGGGTGGTGAAAGACTGGAGAGCATTGTGTAAAGTGTGAGCAGGTCCTTTGAGCTTTGGCTTTATACTGTAATGAGTCTTTGAGCTACATAAAGAGCGTAATGTCCTGTTCCCTCCTATAACCACACCTGTGGAGCAGGATCCTCTTACACTGTGTGTGTGTGTGTGTGTGTGTGTGTGTGTGTGTGTGTGTGTGTGAGAGAGAGACAGGAAGAGGGGGGAGAAGAAAGGAGAAAGAAAGAATAGATCGAGCCTCCTTATTTTTCTCTACCATTCAGGCTTTGCTCTCAGGATTTTCTCGCTGTATATCACCCACAGCTGTATTTCCCACTCGCAGCTGGGACTCGAAAGCCGTCAAAGAGAGACGCTGACACGAGATTGATCAGAGGCAACGATGCTTACAAAATCAATCAAGATTCTATTAGTCCAAATTACTCTCATTTGCCAGCTATAACGCATTCTGACACTGACAACATTAACTCGCCTTGTCATCGTAAATCAGCACGCGAGTCCCACAAATGGCACTTCCTCAGGCTTTCCTGTGCAATGGGGTAAATAAAACCGAATTTAATCTCGTGTAGCCTTTCAATAACAATCCATAAACTTTGATAATAATAAAAACAGAAGGAAGGCTGGATCAGGACAATGAAAAGGATTTGGTAAATGAGCAACGTGAAACCCGGCGTATCGATAACGCACCGCTTGATAGACCGTACACTTAAAACACCTGGCACGTAGACAAGAGTTTCAATGTAAGTTTACACACCCACACACTTGTGTAACTTCAAAAGCGTTTGGATAATGTTCATGCAGGAAAGGACCGGTTCGAAGGTGTGGTTGCGTTTTAGCTGTGTAATGGATGCCCAGATCAGTCGCTGTCAGAAGCACAGTGAAACCATGACGTGCAACCGAATAAACAATGTAGCAAAACACCTGTCGAGCAAGCGCGATATAAATCTCTGGAAACGGACGGTCTGCGAACGCTTTATTCACAGCGCTCTTGGGGTCCTCCTGCCATAAACGGAGCCATATTTTTAGTTCGCTAGGCTACGTGATTGCACCGGCTAAATAAATCAAGGCTCATTGCTCAAGTCTTTGAAGGTTTGCGTTAAAGATAAAGGAAAGACAAAGATTTAACATGTAGTCCACATTCAGTACTGAATTATTAAGTAGGACTGAACTGTGTAATAATGGTAAAATCCTTACATGACCCTTTTCTGCGAACAAAGAAGAGGCAGCGCAAATGTAAGGCACTCCAAAACTGCCGTTTGTAGGAAGATAAACAATGCGTTTTTGTCAGCGTGTTAACAAAAGCATACCAGAATGAGATCTTAATCTCCGTCCTAATGCCACAAGTGCATGTTTTTTTTTTATTTGTAACAGTTTAACTCCAAATGTCGGACGAGCTGAGTTTATTCGCTGGAGTGTATTTACGAAAAGTATGAATAGCCTTACCAAATTCATGTTTCGATTTATGTTTAGCAATATTAAAGGAGGCGTATTATAAGGCGTATGATGTCTGCGACATGCTTTGGTCAAAATCCTGCTCGCCACACCCCATCATCCACCAGCCAATCAGGTTGCACTTTCCTCATAAATATTCATGACCTTTCCCCTGCTTCTCAAACCGTGAGTGGAGATGCTCAGGTGGAGGCGGTAGCAATCTAATGAGCACCCATTGTGACATAGGAAGGGGAGCCAAATCCGAACGGCTTGTCGAAGGATGTTTTCTGAGCTCGGCTGCCCAAAAGCAACTGGCTGGGTTGTCTTGTTTCGGAGTTTGAGAGTTGACAGGCGTTCTGTATACCCAAGGATATGTGCACAAGCACAAGTTTTTCATATGTCCCCTTTAAAGGTTAGGAATTTCCCGCTGTTCGGGAGTGTACATGTAGGGATAATAGCTCCCTAGGCAACAATTTAGCAGCACGTGTCATTTCTTACATAATACGTGGTTGCACGTCGCCTTGCTTTAACAGCGCCAGTCCGGTCAGATCAGGATTCCACCAACGTCTCGACTTCCGCCGACTGGCTGCACGATTCAGCCTGTTCTGATGGCTCGTCCGCTGTTCCAGGTTTTCTACGGGACTGAGCGATTCTCCAGGCCGGTTAAAGTCCCCCAGTGTTCCACAATTATTATAATGAAGTCGCACACAGCTTTGGCCATGTGCAAGCCCACAGCTGTAACTCTGGAGCCTGGGAGTGTCAGTGTTGTGATCTGCTTAGAAATGAAGCACAAACAGCAAAGCTCACGCTCTTGCCAACCACCGATCATCCCATTTTCTGCCAAGTTACGCTCGTCCAGATGTGCAGCCTATTCCCACTGCACAATAACATGTTGTGTTTACTAATGCTTTGTCAAAAAAAGTGAAATTTAAAGCTGTCAGGTGCAAACTGAATTCTGTTAACTCTACATTTTCTGTCGTGGTATATGCGCTCTGAGAACAGAGATAGAATTATGAAAATCAAAATACGTAAATCCAACCCGGCGTAGCGTTAACATACCTAACCTTGTCCCTTCTAGCACTGGTAGTGAGCTAGCTAATGTTAGACAACTCGAATGTAACTCCAGATCAACAGTACCTCTCACCAACCTGTACACCAGGCCCATCTGATCTAGCTAGCTAGCGTTCGTTAGTGCAAACCGATCTTAACTAGCTAGCAGGCAGGCTAGGTCTGATTCGCCCACCTCCACCATGTAATCAGCTACTCGAGCACAAGCGCTGCGTAGCTCACCGTAATGTACACATTCCCCAGTAAACTGGGCCAGGCGATGCCACTGGCTAGATTCTCGCAATTGAAGTTGGAATTAAAAAATTGCGGTTGCTTTATGAGCTCTTGTTTTGTCGTGCGTGACGTGTCGTGCTGCGTCCTTCTCCACCGTGCCGATTAGTCTCGCTGCTCCAAGGAACATGCATGCGATGAGAATTCGTTCGATGCCTAAGTATCAGCTGCTGTACTCCCGTACTCTTCAGTGGTCTGGATCGAGCCCCAGGTATCCATGAGAGCAGGTATAACTACTGTATCTGCAGTTATTGTTGTCCCCCTAGGGTTGATAGAAGTGTTATGAGATTAAAAGCTCAATAGTTGTGTTTTTTTTTTTTCCTGACAAACCCATGAGTGTCAGAACATTCATCTCAGTTCTCTAGCTGAACCGGTCTAACAGCTGGCTAACAATCCAAATTGTACAACTCCAAGTCAGATTACCGCCTTACCTGTTCCTCAAGATGACGAAATCTGTTTTTATGTAACACGATACCCCACTCTCGTTCTGTAAGGTCGCTCTTGTACAGTTTCTGTCTAGAACAGTGTAACAGGAAATCGTTTGTATTTAAAGGTGGAGGATTTCATGTATTCAAGCTAGTGCACGATGTAAGCGCAGAAATTTCAGGCCAATTCGGACCCCCTGAGCACTGATTTTGGTCTGCTGACTCAATAACCACGTTTATCCGTTTTGCCGGATCTGAAGTCTATCCCAGGAGCAGTGGGTCCAGTCTTGGATCTTGGCTTGGCTTGGATCTACGTTTTCCCAATTTGTAAATTTGTCAATGCTCCACCCACTAGCAGGTAATGAGGGACATCATGGAACCGCTACCATCCAGGCAAGCTTGCTTTTCCTTTGAGACTGATGCTGCTCGTGATCCGCTGTCGGAGGAAAGCGCTATCGACCCTCTTCCGCATACATGAACTGACAGAAAACACGATGATCGGTAACGGCAGGATCAGGCAAACGTACTGCCGTGAGTTCTTGCCACGTTTTGGTCGGAGACTGGCAACACTGCAAGTCTGACCCCGACCAATCTTCATTCAGGGTTAAGAAACCGTCCATCATGGCTACAGAAGGATGGTCAAGGAGCACGTCGCGGGAGTCGTCAAACTAGGCGAGGAAATACAAAAAAAAGTTCAGACACGCTAGACTTATTGTTGGTGTATCCTGGGGACTCCCAGACGTCGCATCACTGTTCTTCGATTGTGTCTCACTACATCGTTCCTGACGCTCGCATTCAGGCCCGGCGCTGGGACTCTGGCCGAACCGGTGTACTCTGATCCCGACTTTAACCTCGCTCCGGTCGTCAGAGAAGAGAATAACGCCGTGCCTCGCACCCAGAGATCGGGGACAGTTTTGCTCTCCCAGACTCCTGGCTCGAAGACCGTGCAAACTCCTTTCTGTTGCGCCTGGAACTTTTAAAAAGCTTCCCTATGCTGCAGAGCCGCACTTGACAGCTTTTTGTCAACAGGATAGCTGAGGTGAGAGCTGTGAAGAAAATCGATTACTATCTATAGGAACACAGCGGCAGCAAACACATTTTTGATGGATCCCATGCTACATATCCTTCTCTCCCTGGGGGCAGGATGAATAATTTAGCCTTGCGCAGAGAAACCCAAATGTCATGTGGAAATATGTAACTTTTTTTTTTTGTGGAATGTGTTCTGCTTGTGTAAACAGGCAGCTTATTGCTACACACTTTACTTCAGGCTGGGAGATGCTAGTCCGCTTTCTGGTTCCAATTTTGTGTGCGTGTGTGTGTGTTGGTCTCGGACTGCCTGCGCGTCAATGTTTGAGCATTTGATAAGATCAGGGTTCAGTGTACAGCTTTTTCCTGCACACACACACACACAGCGGCCTGGTTGCACTGTATGATCTCGTCTTATTGAGTGTGTAAAGCTGAATGCGCGCACTCGCACACGACGTACAGCACGAGCCTTTTCAGGTATATTCTGAATGTCCCGTCATCCTGGGATGCGTGTGCGAAAGTTAAAAGCAGTGCGCGAAGCACAGAAATAAATCTAACCCTAACGCACACTCCTGTTCACAGACACACACAAGTCGCACCGACACGGGAGGCGTTGAATATATTTCTAACGTTCACACTTCCACACTTCCGAACGCAGACACACGAACACGCAGCTCTTCTATACCGAGTCCTCCAGCTGTTCATATCAGCAGCCTGCCTTCTGCTGTCGCCGCTCTCGTCGCATCTCGCTGCACTTTCCTGCAGTTTTGTGTGTGTATGTGTGTCTGTGTGTGTGTCTCATATTTCGCTGCCTTTTTTCCTCAGCAAACTAGTCCAGACTCAAATGGAAGGGCACGCCGCACCAGACCCCACATGGGCGCGCGCACACACTCGCACACGCGCGTCGTAGTGCACGCAGGCAGATAGCAAGGAAATGGAATTCATTCCACACAAACCCCACACACACTGGCTTTTTTTCCCTCCTCCAGCTCCTGTCTGACATGCGCTTTCTCTTCGCAGCCGCCCGGTCACACAAATCATCGGCTCTGTTTGGCTTATTTTCCTTTCCCGCGTAGCTCCTCCTGGATGAAAGGATGAAGGAGGAATTTAAATGTCACTCAGCCTCAGCTTTCATTAAACCATTCATATGGGCAATGTGTCCTTCTGTCTGCCTTCGTGTGTGTGTGTGTGTGTGGGCACGTACAGGAGACGGAGATAGAGACGTGATGATTGGTGACAGACCTCGGAAAAAGACAGGAAGGTGTTCGTGGGATTTACATCAGAGCCATGCCCTTTGTGTGTGTGTGTGAGAGAGAGAGCGTCTTACCTGCAGGCATGACAGCACTGTAAAATGGAACAGCAATGAGACACAGCTTCTGCTCTCTCTCTCTCTCTCTCTCTCTCCCTCTCTATCTCGCTCTCTCTCTCTCGCTCTCTCTCTCCCTGCTCCTGTACCATGCATTTCTCTCCCACGCTCAATTCCCCATTGATCATTACTCGTGAACGTGTGTTTAGCACTGTGCCCAGACCTCGGGATTATAATTTTAATGTACCTTTCAAGGTGTTGACACATCAAATCACGCTTGACCTGTGGAGGACGCGGTGATGCATTAGAGGTGGGCCTTCTTCTGATTACGCTGATTATGACCGCTGTGTTGCAGTACATTTCATAAGGAAGAAAAACACACCAGAGCATGCTGTTATAAAATACCATCACTAATCACAAAGCAGCTGGCACACCGAAGTATTTTATTCCTTTTTACACTACAGAAATTTGCCATTGGTGATTTTTATTCCTTCACATATGACATGTTGCACTTTTTGTCCATTTGTAGTTGTCCTTTAGTAGTCAGTCGTGTTATAGCAGTCACTGATCGCGCGCTCTCTCTCTCTCTCTCTCTCTCTCTCTCTCTCTCTCTCTGCTGAAATGAATATCACAGAAATGTCGAGTTTGTCTCGTATCTGCAAAAAAAAACCAGACCAATCGGAATCGAAAATTCAGTAGCGTTGTGAGTGAATACAATACTCCTAACACGCTCACAACAGTGTTTATTCAGACTTTTACAGCACCGACTCAAGCAGCTGACTGGGATTGGATTTTAAAAGCTGTTTCTTCTCCAATAGTCAGTCTAATAGTCTCTCATGATTCGCCTGGGCTGTTTTGTTTGCACTTGTACAGCACACGCCGCAATGCTTAATATTTATATCCGAACAATGACTTGGAGGATGATGGCGTGACCTTTTTTGGCATATCGTCTGGATGTGGTTTTTAAATGCGAAAATCACCCCTGTTTGTCCTAGGAAGCCGTTTGTTTTGGGTTTTTTTTTTCTTTTTTTTTTCTCTCTTTTCTGTCTCTGGGACCTCTGAGACCCTGCTGAAAAATTGCAGCTGGAAGTTTGTTCCAAATCAGAAAGTGAAATTAGAAAGTGCTGTGTCACTGAAAAAGAGCATGAATGCCCCTTCGGTTATTCCCCTTGCTGCGGGAAGTGGCTAAGAGAAGTGGAGAAATAAGCCCGACCGTTGAGGGGAAAGTTTTCACTGCCTGTTACGAAAACCTGAATTAATCTATGCAGCAGGCGGGGTGGTCTCTCTCTCTCTCTCTCTCTCTCTCTCTCTCTCTCTCTCTCTCTCATGCGCGCTAACCCACACAGGATCAGACACATCTTGAGACACCTACAGAGTGGTGTGACATTAGGTTTGTCAATACAGAAGGAAAATAAAAAGATTGCTTTTATGGGACCCTTTTTTTTTTTTTTTTTTTTTTTTTTTTTTTGGTTTGCCCCCCCCTCCATATACACAACCACAAAGTGTCTCTCTCTCTTAAACACACACACACAGTAAGACTTTAGATCAGAAAAGATTTTCCTTTACTGTGATTGTCTGGCATATAGTACATACTCACAGGCACTTACTTATGTACACACACACGCACACACAAGTGTTGCAGCTTGCTGTTCTCACGCCCTGCTTCTTCCGCTGTTCTCTGCAGGCTTATTGGCTCAGAAGGTGAAGGTGGAACCGGAAGTGGTGTCCTATCCGGGTCAGACGGTGACTCTGCGCTGCCAGTTTCCTGACCCAGGCCAGACCCAGCTCACTCAGGTCAGAGGTCACCTCCCATCTCCAATCTGGCCACACACACACAAAAACACACAAAAACACAACTGAGATGAAGCAGTGAAGGAAGTAGTTGATGTAGGGTCCTTCACTTCCCTTTTATCTGTTTCTTTGTGTGTTTGTAACCGGTGACTCTCGCGTCTCTGCTAAAGCAGCCGTCTCTCTACTGGTTTACTTTAACATAATGTCTCTGCCCGTTTTGCTCTGTAGGTGTCTTGGATTTTAGAAACGAGCACTGGCACTCGGACCAACATCGCAGTGTTTCATCCAGTTTTCGGGGTCAATTACCCGACACCCTCCCCAGTGAAGGGCCGAGTGAGTTTCACTCCAGACCCCCCCGTGCTGATAAATCCGACTATCCAGATCACGGACATTGCTCTGACAGATGAGGGGAAGTACGTCTGCGAGTATGCCGCATACCCCACCGGAAACGAAAAGGGAGTAACCTCCCTCATCATACTAGGTGAGCTAAGAGTGTGTGTTTAGGAGGAAATCTCGGTGTTGCGTCATGATCGTTGTCCTGTAGTGTCTTACTGGATTTCTGCATCATATTGTCAGATCAATCAGGCCGCTGTTAATGTGTGAAGCATGGCAGTAACCTTGACCAGTCTCTCTCGCTCGCTCTCTCTCTCTCTCGCTCTCTCTCTCTCTCTCTCTCTCTCTCTCTCTCTCTCTCTCTCTCTCTCTCTGGCTTTGCACTATTGATCTGCCTGCTTATCATGCTGAGAGGCTGCCGCACTCCTGTCTTTCTCCGTCGCGTTTCCCCCCTCTCTTTCCCTTTGATGTCTTTCTCCAAGAGGAACGTGCGTACAATGTGAGCACTGTGCAAGAAGCAAACCAATCCGCAGTGTCTGCTTCCTTCCCGTCCTCCTCTCTTCCTCTCTTTCTCTCCTCTCTCAAAGTGCTCTGTGAAATAAAGGTCGAAACTCCCTTTTCTTTTCTTATTTGCTCTTTCTTCCAGCCAAGCCCGTGAACTCGGCCACCACCATCACCGTACCTGCCGGCACTTCTCCTGTCGCCGTAGCGCGCTGTGAGTCGGCCAACGGACGCCCACCCGCAAGCATCACCTGGTCGAATACTCTGAGCGGCAACGGCTCCTCACCGGTCAAAACGGACAACTCGGACAACACGGTGACGATGAGCAGCGAGTACCTTCTCACACCCACGCCGGCCGATAACGGCAAGGAGATCACCTGCATGGTGTCACATCGCACGCTGACCAAATCTGAGAGCTTCCCCATGAAACTGGTGGTCCAATGTACGTCCATGGCCTTTCGCTTCTTTTGCAGAACAGGATGAGTCTCGAGAGACTAATTATTTCCAGATTGCTGCCTGACTTTTTATGTAGACATTTAGTATGCCTGAGGGAATCGTGAGCAGTAGCCTGTCAATACAAACGAATGTCAGAGAAAAGCCTGGTAGTCTCAGAAACCTGTAGTGTGGGTTGCTGTACTGGCTGCAAGCTCGCTTGTATAGTTTTAGTTAACGTGCAAACACGTACCTCTTCACGTAACATGGTCTGCTCTCTCTCTCTCTCACGCTCTCTCTCTCTTGCACTCTCCCAGATCCTCCTCAGGTGCAGATTGTAGGATACGACAATAACTGGTATGTAGGCCGCACAAATGTGGTGCTGACCTGCCAGTATCAGGGGAACCCCAGTCCTCCCACCGTGAACTGGAAAATGTGAGTTACGCTACTTTTCTGGGCAGAATAGCAAAGGTGATTATTGCCATCTAATGATGTTCAGTGAGCTCACTTAGACGCTTATCAGCATCTGATAACTTCCTATTAGCCTGCATTAGCCCCATAATTACACACTCTTCATATGCTATGCATTAAGGCATTCTGTTTGATCGAACTCCTCAGTTTCTTTATTGACGAGGTACCTTGCCGATTAGTGCCTAGTAAACTTTTCCCTGTGACAATCATTCACCTATTTGACTCCTCAAGGGAAACATACCTATAATGATTGACCCACCTATTGCAGTACAGTGTTTCAGAGCAGGAATGTTACAATAGCGTTGCTGTAATTTTTATTTTTATTATTTTTTTATGTTTCCTGACAGGAGTTCAGGCTGGATGCCTGACTCGGTGGAGGTGTCCCAGAATAAACTGACCGTACGGAAGGTGGACGACTTGGTAAATGCCACGTTTATCTGCGAGGTGACCAACAGCCTCGGCACCGGCAGGGACCAGGTCGCCGTGCTCGTCAGGGGTGAGCGAGATCACGCGCTTAACATCCATTAGGAATAAGCCACACTCAAACTGTTCTGAGTATAGACTACTCCACACACACACACACACACACACACACACACGCACACACGCACACACATATATACAGTCTATGGTTTAAGCATCCTGGGTTTTCTCGCTTACTCGTACACGCCCACTCATGTGTAATGCATCTGTAGAAGTGCCACAAAGTGCTGAACAGCAGCAAAACTCACTCGGTGTCCTGGGCATCCTCTCCCGTGGGATTGTGGGTATTGTTGTAAGGCAGTTTGTTGTGTCTGTCATTGTCCCATGTTGTGTCTGTCACGTTGCATGCATACAGTATGTGTGCACTGACTGTTTGTCTCTCTGTCTCCTTAGATCTTGTGTGTGTGTGTGTGTGTGTGTGTGTGTGTGTGTGTGTGTGTGTGTGTGTGTGTGTGTGTGTGTGTGTGT
>JAQQZR010000033.1:6445919-6462656 GCA_030068235.1 Notoglanidium macrostoma
ACACACACACACACACACACACACACACACACACACACACACACACACACACACACACACACACACACACATTCTCTCTCTCACACTGAAACACCAAGGTTATGTTTGAATCCGCACTGTGCTTTAGTGGAAGTGTGCAATCAGGGTTTGGTCAGAAGGATTTACTTTCTTATTTGTTTTCCTTTTAATTCTGCCTTGGGACTATGGAGCATGTCTGAAGTCTCTTGCTATGACCTTGCTTCCCTCTCTTTCTTTCTCCCGCCATGTCTCTCCGGCCCTCTATATCCTGTCAGCTAGATGATTGGAGGCTGGACTCTGGACAGACTCTCCTGGTGAAGTGTTCTGTTCTAAGCAGCGCTTCTCACATGATTGGACACATCAAAGTCTTCATTTTGCCCACTGCACTTAGTTGCATTAGATGAAGGAAAGCAGCAATTAAGGTTCTACTCGACAAATGGCTGTTTTAAAACATCACAAGGGTTTTTGATAGGCGGTCTTTAACGCACCGGATAACACCAGACGAGCCAGGTCTTTTGCGCCCTCATTAAATTGATCAAAAGCATCATAATAAATTTATCAGACTTTAAGACCCTTTATTACAGTTTGTGATCTCGCCATATTGTATGAGAGAGACGGTTTGCACTGTCTGCTTTGTTTTCAACCTTCCCCGTTTACCGAATCTGAATCCGTTTTTTTTCTTCCCTCCGCCTCAGAAGGACGCATGCGATACACTGCTACAAAATAGCTCAATTTATTATAAGGTTCTACAGTTTGTAAGGATAAGGAGGATGCAAGATGCCAACAAATGTTTCATCTTCCCTGAACAGAACACAGAGTTACTGATATCTTGAGAACAGTGTTGTGTGTTGAACACGGAGATTAAATCACCGGGCGGATTATCTGCGCATGTCTAATCGAGACAAATCGCTTTACATATCTTGCTAATTGCAGCCTATTAATCACAATGTTACTTGAAAACAGAAGTTTATCTTTCACCGTCACGTAGCCGTTCTGTCGGACATCCAGCCTCCACTAAATAGTCCTGTTAAGGTGTGAATCGCAGATCATATGTTTAACTGGTCGTGTCTGTGAGACCACATTTCCTGTTCCAGATCACTGCCTAATTCTCTCTCTTAATTAGTCCCAAGCGATTCACCATCAGTGATTCTCCCTGATTCATTCCATTTATAGCGCCGCGTGGCCCAAGTGCTCATCATCAATCACGACCTGCAAGTCGTTCGTTGTTTGCTTTATTTATTTAATTGACCCCTAAATCAGCGAGCGAAAGGATGGACGAACGAAGTAGCAAAAGGCCATTTGACGCATACGTATTCGATCAGCAGAACCACTTCCTTTACCGGCCAAGGATCCCACTCTAATAAACTGGCTGCACATAAAGCCTTGACCTTCCGTCTGTGCGCATGGAGAAGATGTAATTAATGGAGAAAATAATCATTACTGCTACATTGAGCTCTAATCTCTAATTGTACAAAGCTAATTAATCAACTCCATATTTATAAATGCGTACATCCTAATTGGTTGCCATGGCCGCACAGTTAAATATATCTCCTCTCACAGTCGGGGTTTTTGTATCCCTTTCTTCTAATCCGTTCTTTTCATTTATCACTCTTTTTGTCACTTGGTCTGAAGGCGGGCGCTATTCATAGAGAGAGGGGGAGAGAGAACGTGTGATGAAATTAATCACCCAGAGAGAGTGTTTGTGTGCGTGCGCGTGTGTGTATATACATACATACATATATATAAATATATATATATATATATATATATTTTTGGTGTAAGGTGTCTGCAACATATGTACACAATTTATTTTTCTTAAACGAAGATCATGTGATAAACGTCCAAACATCTATTGTAAATAGGAAATTAGACGGACCACCGCGTATTAGGTGTTCGGCTCACAGGTCCGCCTAACCTGCATGGCACGAAATGTCCTCGCAACACACAAAGTTGTTTAAATCCATCTGCTCAAGAGCTAGATCAATGAGCGGTGTGTTCTCACTCTCACACACACACACACACACACACACACACTCCTAGTGTACTGTAGACACCTATTTTTAGTGAGCGGTGAAGTCTCACACGCCTATAGAGGCCTATTTTAGTGAGTGATGCAGCCTCGTTCTCACACACACTTATAGAGAGCCACCTGATTGTGTGTGTGTATACATGCATGAGTCAGCGTGTTTGACTTGAGAGTAGTCATTTCCTTCAGGGTCTTGGAAGCACATACACACACACACACACAGAGCGTAATTTAAACTTGGCAGTCCTGTAAATGATCGTCATCCCTGCCGCCCTTGAATCCGTAATCCAGAGCGAGAGCAAGGCATGCTGGGTAAAGCAGTTTTTGCGAGTCGGGGCGTCATTTCACAGCAGGATCCGGTCCATTTCACTCATGACGAGGCTGCGCGTCAGCCTTGCCCGCTGGAATCGGCGCTCTGCCGCTGCGGGTTTGATGCACGCCCGCTGCTAATTAGCGGAGAACACGTCGACCTTGCAGTGCTCGGGCTCCTCATGAAGCGGAGCAGCTAAGGACGGCACACTCTGAGAATATTAAGGGAGAGCTCGGCGCTAGGAGCCTGCCATGTAATTCAAGGCTCTTGGCTCATCGGTTTCATCTCTACAGCTCTCCATCCCTTCGTCCTTCACGCCGCCGTCGTGCTCCTATCCCGTTTTAAACCTGTGTGATGAGAATCGATAGCCTTAAATGTCACCTGACCAAACCTGTCTCTCTGTACATAGTATAAATATTATAAATATGAACGTGTGATGATGAAGAAAAATAAGGTTGAATAATTGATGTCACATTCGTGTGTGTATATATATTCATCCTCATACGGGAAGCATGAAGGACCTTTTATTTCCAGTTTTGCTTTAACAGCTTTTAATTTGTTTCAAGTCCATCTCGTCGGTGCTCGATCAGTGCTTTTATCATTGCGATTTTGAACCTGTGTGCTACGATGCTTATGATGTTTCATGGCTCTGCCGTGCCCTGTCGGCAAACCTTTTCTGACACTTTACCAACGTCACTAAACTGTCACATTTTTAGTTTTTATTTTCCATTTTAAGGTTGCCAGTCTTTGTAATGTTGTGTTTTTTTTTTTTGTTTTTTGTTGTTGTTTTTATTTTTGGTTTGTAATTAAAGTATTTTAAAAATAACATTATGTGCCGTTCTTACTGTCAAGTGTGCTGTGTGCTTCTTTCCTCTCAGCTCCTCGAATCGTAAAACTGCACGTGTGTGTGTTGGCACTGACTCTGTGTCACCTGTCACAGATAACCCAAATGCAAGCGTCTAAGAATCTGAAGTCTCTAATGGCTTATTTGAAACAAGCCCATTCAAGCACAGAGCTGAGAGTCTGGCGCAAAGAAAAAAAAAAAAAGAGATTTGCACCATTCCTTCTAAATGACTGCTATGTTTGGTGTCTGAAGTTTGCGTTCTTATTTCTTCCTGGAGCTAAAAGGCCGACGTCGCGAACAAATAAAGGGGAGATTTTAATTACGAGCTCGGCATTGTTCAAGCAATTCTCACTCACTTGTCACAAATTGTATATTCTATTCAAAATCCTGCATAGTGGACCTTTAAACCTTTAAGGAAATAAAAAAAGGGGAGGAGTGAACAGCCATACTATGCTACGTTACTTTATCAGCTTAATTCTTGTTAATTTTGCTGTTAAAAGCATAATGTTTTATATGATTAGTGTTACAGTATTACACATTATTGTATATAAAAATGAACGAAATCTTTATTTCACACTCGGGTATGAAGGGAACGCGGTCAGATTTCTTTATAGAGCATCAACTGATGTATTTCGATGCGAGTGTGATGATGATTTTAGACACACAATCCCGTGTAAATTCATTATCTAGCTGACTGAGCCAGTAAAAGCTCTAATGTGCTGCCTAGTCTCTTGTGTGCCTGACAACATAATAGACTAAGCTAAAAATACTGGCTAACATCATGTTATAAATGATGCCTAGCTAGTTAAGTGGCTTCATGCATGCGTAAATGAGTATAAATTCCTGTACATTCATCATACTCCGTAAGGAAGGAGCACGGCGCCTTCGCGGCAAGTCTTCAGCCGACGTTCGGCGATGGGCCGTGGGGTTTTCCACACGTAAAACATTGAAGTCCGACCAGCAGCTGTATTTTCTCCCAATCTGTTTAACCGTGAGGCGACAGCATGTTTTGCTAGCAGGAGAGTTATATGACAGCTTTACGCTGCTCTTTATTTGGCTCGCCTGATCGGCGCATGCTAATTAGTTCGAATATTGTACACTGTCTTTACAGCTCTTAGAAGATTGTGGTCTTTCTGAGTCCGTCAACAGCGAGTAGGGTTTTTTTTCCGTTTTATGGTTGTTGGACGAATAAAAATAAACACCGGTGAATTAATATGCTGAACTTGTCTGCAAGGCAACTGCGAATTGTCCTGGTGTTTAGCTTCCCAGTTTGATCGAGAAATACTACGTAAGGTTCTGCAGTGGATATTTCAAAAGAAAAAAATTGCAGATTTTGTGACAAACCAAGATAGTGAAGCCGTCATGTCAAAACTTTTAAGGTGATACATTCAAGTGAAAAAACAATTTTCATGAGTATCCTACATCTGTCATCAACGACGTGATTCTGATTTACGCGGCATAAAAGTCAGCTGTTTCTGCAGGATTTTCTTGATAACATCTTGGTTTCATCCCCTTGCTGATGCCATGGTCTGTACAGAGCTTACAAAGCTTGTTGGAAGGAGAGGGATACGAAGATTTCCCTGTAACATCAGGTGGAGAAAATGCGGCGAGTTCAGCTCCACACCCTGACAACGATCTCTCTCAATCGGTCTTATGAAGACGCAAACCTTTTCTCCGCCAAAACAAACCTTCCAAGCTCACCTGAATCATCCCAAACCATGTACCGCTTTTTATTTATTTATTTTTTTACCCATATCCACGGTGACGCATGGTGGTGGCAGCATCATCCTGCTCCTTTTCAGCTGTAATCCAGATCATAGATAGCATCAGGTACCAGTCTATTTTGGCAGAAAACCTGCAGGCGCTGTGTTAGTTGATGATGAAAAATTGCACCTTCTGGCACGATAGATGTGTAATGGAGCCACTGCATACTGAACCTAAAGATCTTTTGGTTGATCTGTTGGTTTTAGGCTTTTGGATCAAACCTCAATGTGGATTGTGGTGTGCATCATCTCATCTGTGGTCGAACTTGATAATATTCATTAGTTGTTTAATGAATTAGAAGGCAGCTTAAAATCCTGTGTGTGTGAGTAATGTGTGCACTCGCAGCCCACTGCACAGAGGAATGTGGTTTTGTTAGTTCTGGCGTCGGTGTTTGTGGGAGTGAAGTTATAAGTTAGAGAAACAAGCTGAATCCCTGCGGGACCGAACTCCGCTATCAAAGGCTGCTTTGTTAAAATTAGAGAAGAAATCTGATTCGGAAATCCAACTCTGAAGACTGGTATGGCAACGGTATGTTTTTTTTTTTTTTTTTGTCCCGTCACCCAGAGGCATTCAGATGATTGCGTTTTCTTCAGTCGTACGAATGCATTAGCAGGTGACCCTGTTACAACGGTTAATACAACGACAGACTTTTCTTCCAGAAGTAGCTCTGCCCTACATTCTGTCATTTTCCCCCACCCCTCTCTCTCTCTCTCTCTCTCTCTCTCTCTCTCTCTCTCACTCTCTCACTCTCTCTCACTCTCTTTTTGGAGTTGATGGGGTCAGAATCTTAGCGCTCTTGGCACACTTGTACATGTCGCTGTCGTTTGGAGTTGGACGTTTTTTTTCGTGGTCATTTAGCCATCTGCCCGCTCTAATTGCTTTGGATTGCAACCTGGCGTGAGGACCAGATGCCTGCCTCTCCCCTCTCTCTCTCTCTCTCTCTCTCTCTCTCTCTCTGTCTCTCTCTCTCTCTGCTGAATGCATTATTAATGCATTTATTAGTCTGTCAGTTCCTGGAGGACAGCAGTGCACCAGTGGATAAAATAGGGCTTAGTGTAGCTGGGCATTTACAGAGCTGTGTATTTACAGAGTTGTTATGGTGGGAGGACAAACAGAATGAGCAAAGGACAGAGTAATGATTTGTGGATGACTAAAACACCAGCACAGAACACACACACACATACACATACACTCACATGCCCACCAGCACACTGCTTTCCTCAGGCCATTTGTCTGCCAGAATGCACACATTTATTTTATCCCCTGTGGCTTTTTGGGACAAAATGCATTGTTTCTGAAGGAGATGGTCAGTAACGCGAAGAGCCCAATCGTCACTGGGAAGAGTGTTTGGCGACCGTGTGTTTTGTGACTCAGTATGAGGACAGGGGTGTGTGTTTATAGATCACTCACTAGACAAAATGCTCAGACAGTGCTGTCTAGTCCCCACGCCCATTCCCCCCCCCCTCGCATGCTCTACAAAAAAACGAGTGTCACGCAGAGCAGAGCTGATAAATGCGGAGGCGCCGATGCATTTCGGCCCTCCAGCCATGTCATACACTCCCCTCATCCTCTGTGCTAACAGTGGGGTGGACATGCTCGCACAGCAGGGGACTGGTTTATCCCAGTCTGTTGGCTTGAGAGATTGGTCTGGGCTTCGCTGTCTCCCGTAGCGACGCCTGGGTTGAGACATTATCTACAGATAACAAAGGAACACCAGACCCGTCCCAAAGGGGATTTTACCGCTCTCATGTCTGATCGAAGAAGCATCAGTAATGATGGATCATCAATTGCACAATACTACGGAATCTTATGACCTCTGACCCTCTGACATTAAAGGAAACGAGAGGCATATTAAGCTGTGTGTGGACGGGAACGAAGAGGCGTGTAGACGTGAATATGTATATATATATACATTTCAATTGGCAGGTATCCATGGCAACATGATTAGAACTTAAATTTCTTATTAATTAAACAACAGCGTGATTGAATTCTCAAATCAGAAGGTGTGGATGAATTTTCTACAGCCCGGCTCTGAGAGGAGTTCCGGCTGCAACGTAAATCACAGGTTTATTGTATTGCACTCGTTCTGTTATTGTTTCTATAGTAACGGCTCATTCACAGGGATTTCAGTGGCAGGCATTTCACAAAATCTAAGGCTAAAATAAACTGAGGAAGTGTTTATTATGTAACAAAGAAAGCAGAGAATCGCCGACGAGGCAAAGGTTTCTGTTAGGACACATCAGTTCAGGGTGGCGCCGTATCACACCACCCCATTGTGGATTATTTTCCTGTAGCGTCGTGCCCTGCAGCCGTAGTTGTTTGGGAAACGCGGTACAACATTTTAACTCCATGGATTTTTAGAGACGAATGCAGAACTGCTGCACCGTGTGTCAGGGTCCAAAATCTCATTGCACTGCCAAGTGCTTTTGTTTATGAATTTTTCAAAATCATATCTGCAGCTGGATGTCTCACAAGCATTTGCTGAAATTTAATGAAAGCAGTAATAACAGTAAGAGAATACTTAACATAAAATGCACATTGATTTGAGCTTCTTTGTGTTAGTGTTTAGGCCTCTGGGACACTGAGCAGAAGGGCTGGTTTTTAAGCCCCAGCACTGCCAAGCTGCCACTGTCTGACCCTTGAGCGTGGCCCTTACCCCTCTTTCTCTCATACCCGGAGGCATGGTATCACTGTATCTTACTTCTTCTTAAATGATATATACAGGACATTATCAGGTCTGCATTTGAAAATGATTTATGGGCTCAACTTCTTGCGAGTATTACTCAACCTATGCAGTACGCACTTCTACCGGCTTTTTAAAACCCTAGTAAATAAAATGACATCAGTTCTTTTTGGTACGGAGATCATTTTGAGCTGTATTGTGGAGAAGGGAAACCCTTTGTTTCCTCTCGTTTTCCTATCCCTCTTTCCGACTGAGCGCTGCCACCGAGAAAAAGCAGGCACGATGTCTGATGCAATGTGGGAAATCGCCCAGCGCTGAGCTGCGATTGGCCTTCTGCCACAACAGCATGCCGAGGAAAGAAGCAGAGAGAGGGCTAACAGAGGCGAGGATGTGTACCAACGTCGCTGACCTCTCTCGCGCTTGCTCCCGCGCTCCGTCTCTCTCGGTTTCTTTCTCGACGTTTCTCTCTGACTCTCTCGATCTCGTGTGCTCTCTGTTTCTCATCTCTCTCTCTTCCTCTCTGACTCTCCCTCCCTCTCTCTCTCTCTCTCTCTCTCTCTCTTTCGCTCCCTGCTTCTGCGGCTGCATTAGAAAAAGGTCCTCAAGTATTGGCATGGACTGAACCCAGTTCCCGCTCCATGTGTGAGCCCACCTGCAAAAACAGAACATGAGATGAAAGAGAGCAGATGACTGTGTCCTCTCGGCGAAATAAATACACACACACCGCTTTCACTGGCTCCCTTATGTACACTAATACCTCCTGCATACTTACTGAAACACCATAATGGTACTCTCGTTGAATTTACATTGACCTGATATACATTTAATACTCAATATTTGTTAGCAGAATATGTATAGAAACATTTTGAATACTCCGTACATGAAATAATCCTACGAATCGATGAAGTTTTTTTGCCGTATCAGCCTATCATGCATCCACACAAAAGATGTGGCAATAACATAACGTCACAATATTTAAATACGCGATCATGTCTTAGGATGTTTCGTTTTGGCAGGGGTTTTTTTTCCCACTACATTCTACCCAGTGTGGAGAATGCTTGCGCATTCGTATAAGTCAAGCATACTTACAGAGAGTGAGCGGTGTTTTCAGGCACAATGGCACAGTTACTTTACAAATGAAAATCATTTAATAGTTTTAAATAAGTAATAAATGTTACGTTTCTGACAATTCAATTTCATCGGTTCAGAACATTCCCTTATTTATTTTCAGAACTTGAGTACATTTAAAGGGCCACTATGCAGGATTTAGGAGCATCTATTAGCGGACATGGAACGTGATATTCACAAGCATGCTTTCATTACTGTATAATTACCTGTAACTACGAGTCGTTGTGTTGACTTGAACCTAGAACGAGCCCTTTATATCCGCATCGGGACACGGAGCCGCCATGTCGCGCCGCTACGGTAGCCCGGAACGGACAAACCTCCAGGGAGCACGTTCCGCATTTCGCGAATCCAAAAAGACGACGACGAAGAAGAAATATAAGGAAGACGAAAGAAGAGGAATCGGTGTCTGCTGGTGCTGGCTAACACAAAGTTTGAAAAATGGAAGATAAGACGTATTATTTAGCACGGAAAAAGCGAGGGAGTGCGAATGTACGCGCACGGCCGGCCACCGTACGTTCTAATTCGAGAGAGGGGTCTCGTCGCAGTGAGCTGGATCCTGCATAGTGGACCAACTTTCTGACTTTCACTTAAGTAGACTTTGGCCTGCATACTCACACAGTTAATAAAGATTTAGCACTTTTCCTCCAGTGTAATTTCTCAGTACTTTGGTTGTAACGGAAGGCTCCGGAGAATCAGCGATGCCACTTTTTCGAACTGCCTTTGAAATATAGACCAGGACCAAGAGGAAACCGTTCATAAACTCTCAGAAGCTGCTGGTGAAGCCAGATCTCCCGTCCTCACTCTCTCCATACCTTACCTATTACTTTCAATTAGTTACGCAATATTTTATGGTGCTTACTTGATAATATGCTTTAAGCGTCATTAGTATATACTTAAGATGGCAAAAAAGCTGTCGTCTCTATTGACTTTATGAATGTACTGCAGGTATGAACTCGACATGCCTGAAATCCCCCGCACCATGGCTTGATTTATTGTGCTGATTTCACTCTGCCAACCCCGCCGCACCCCCGTGCAATAAATGGTTTATTTGGCACAAGACTTGAAGAATCTTTTTCTCCCAGCGTGTCTTTTCTTCACTCCTCTTTTACCACTCCTACACTCCTCGTCCCCCCTCCCCCCCCTCCTCCCTCGCTCTTCCTTCTGCTGCTATAGCTACAGGAGCGATGAAGGGACTTGGATGAACGAGCGTGGGGAAGGAGTGAAATAATCTGTCTGACAGCCCGGCAGAGCACTCGCGCCGTCCCGCTTCTCTCTTCTTCTGCCCGTCTTTCTCTCTAGTTTTCTGTCTTTTATGGCGCTCGTTATTTTCTGCTCGGCTAACTCAAACACAGACCAGGCTGCAGAAAGATCAAGGCCCGATGGCATCGCCCGCTCCTTCCGTACGCGTTCTCTGCCTCTTTCACACGACCGCGCAAAACAACTCGCCAAACCCGCAGTCGCCGAATATCGCTAAAACATCAGCCGCATTGATCTGCTTCGCTGTAGCTTTCAGTCATCCACGGCTTTCCACAGCACGCCGCTATATTAACTCTGCGGTACTCCATGCCTGCATCAATAATGCATTCCCACAAATACACAAACACAGCGAAGCACAGATCTTCTCTGACAAGTTCAGAGCTATGATTACATGGTTCAGGGAGCGTTTTCTTATTTCCGTAGAATGCAACTGAAACGGCATTTAATGTCATTTGCCAGAGTGAGAGGCCATGCACTTGTCCTGAGTCTCTCGCTCTTTCTCTCTCTCTCTCTCTCTCTCTCTCTCTCTCTCTCTCGCTGTGTGTGTTTATATAAGAGCGAGCCGGTCTTATATTTGCCAGGTCGAGCTGCAGGGGAAATTCTGTAACACTTGACCTGTTTCACTGAGTCACAGAAAGAATGCAGAGGAGACGAGTACGGAGAAAGAGAAAACGAGTGCACAAGGGAGTGAGACCGGAGAAGGGTGGTGGGGTGAGGGCAAATGAAGTGATGGAGGGTGGGACAAAGAAAAGGGATGGAAGAGAGAAAGAACATCAGCTGGGAAAGCTAGCGGGCAGAGTGATGATGCCTCCGTTTCCTTCTTTTTCTCCTCTCTCTCTCTCTCTCTCTCGCTCTCTATCTCTATTTGTCCTTTGTCTCTAGCCACATGGTTCCTCCTCCATCTCCTTCAGCAACAGCAGACAGTCATATTGCTTATAACCACTTAAACACACATTCTCAGTGTCAGTCATTCATCCGCGCATCTGCTCCGGCTCTGACTCACGATGAGTCAAGATTCTACCTCAGTATCTCAAAATGATCCAAAAGTTTTGAACAAAAGTTTAAAATAAGAAGAGTAATATACTGCCGTATTTTGTTTCAGTTCTAGATTCGGTTCGACACTACCACGCTCCAAAGCCTCATTTACATACTGCTTCCTCCGTCATGATGTACAGTAATTCGCACAGTTATTCTTTGTGAATCACCTTCGCCACATCTCCGGTTGCGCACGTCGTTTGGATCCATCGTAAATCAGGGTCTCTGTATTTCTTACACATCCACGAGCACCCACACGTTCTATCGTTGGCCCTGGCACTCAGCCGCATATGCACTGCACACAGGGCAGCATGCTGATGGGTTTGTTAGAGTGTGTATGAACGTGTTTTACATGCAGCGATGATTAGCGCACATGCTTGTCTGCTTCGGTTAATCCGCCTGATTAATCCGTGCATGCGAGAGTGTATACGCTTTGGGGGGCAAAAAAGGAGGGGCAAGTAGAATGCAAGTTCTATGCATGCTGTGATGCTATGATATCTATCTCTATGTCCATGTCTGCAAATCTAAAAGTCTTGGGACCAGACAGACACCTTAACATTCAGGTATGAGGCACAGATTAACTCCTAGGGATGGACGAACTTTGGACTGAAATGTCTGACTGAACAACAAAGGAACTAGTAAAGGAGTTCGAGGCGCAAAAGCATCAGGTGCCAAAGCACGTATTAAAAGAGTCGTACATCGCCATTACCTGAAAGGCCATCATGCAAGGAAGAAGCCACTACTCCAAGACCGGTATAAAAAAGCATAATGAAGTTTGCAGGCGATCACCAGCCTTTTGGAGGATAGTTCTCTGGTTCTCTGTTTGGTAATCATGATCAGCGCTGTGTATGGAGGGAAAAGGTAACAGCTTAATTGTGAAGCACGGCGATGGCAGCATCATGTTGTGGCGGTGTTGAGACTGGTGGCGTCATGATGAAGCAGCCGGGTCTTCCAGCAGGACAATGACTCTAAGCACGCTTCCGAAGTTGTAACAAAATACCTTAAAGGCAACAAAGCGACGTGGCGGAACGGCCCTTACAAAGCCTTGATCTGAAGCGTGTGGAAAGTTTTGTGGTCTGAATTGAAAGAGTGTGTCTGTGCGAGGAGGCGCAGAAACCTGACCCAGTTCCACCAGCTCTGTCAGGAGGAATGAGCAAAAAATTCCAGCGGCGCATTGTGAGAAGCTTGTGGGAGCCTACACCAAGCGTCCGATTCAGGTTTAAGCAATTAAAAGGCAATGGTGCCAAATACCATCATGCAAACCTCCGACCCACTGAAACTCTGACATAGTAAATGAAAGCTGTAAATTGGATGAAGCCAATCTCCAGCATTAACATACGATTAATTGTGCAGCCTTGAAAATATACGAATATAATATAGTAGAACCCTTACAATTTTCATTATGTGTGTATGCATATTACAACATACTGTTATATGATATGCATGTATAATGTAGTATTATAAGTATATGGTGTTATATACCAAGTTCAAAGATAAACTCAGACACCGTCTTATAGCGTCAGACGCACGTTGCTTGCACAGCTGACGAAGGACTTTTGTCTGAAACGGCATGAACCTTTGCATGCCACACTTTTTTGTTAAGAAATTCCATCTACTTGTATACATTTTCAGAGCTTTCATTCTGTCTTGTGTCATGTCTCTTTCTTCTGTGTGTGTGTGTGTGTGTGTGTGTGTGTGTGTGTGTGTGTGTGTGTGTGAGAGAGAGATTTTAGATTTTAGGCTGTGTTTACCCTGTCTAACTGCAGTCTTGACCAAGGTCACTGACAGATTTCCCACAATGCCCTGCAGTTCAAAGAGCCTCATGTTCTGTGACATGCTGTGTTATCTCCCAGCTTTTTATCAGGCTTGACATTCAGGCTTTTATATCCTTAGCCACACACACTCACATGCACACACAGCTTAGCCCTAGTCAAAGCATACCACAACAATTCTAGTATACGTTTTTTATTTGCATTTCTTTTATTTTAACCTCTCACCTACAGAGTGACTGAATGCTTTTAATGACCAAACCACATTTTTCCAATCTGATCAGACCGAGTCTTGCTGTTCTCCTCACCACATGTGAACCAACAGTGGGAAAAGCTCGCTTTTTGATGTGACCAGAAACTCGAACCTTTTCAGCAGCGCCTCCATCAGCAGGCAGGAAAAGGCAGGATTATATAGCTGGCATTGTGCTAAACCGGCCTGGCAGGAAAAGTTCTCTGACACACTCCTCAGCGTTTTGGTTTCGGTAGCTGGTTGTTTCAGCCGGTGATTTGTTTCACGTGTTTGAATCCTGATGGCCTTCTGTCTTCATATAGATACTTCTGGACGAACATGAGTCATGGGTCGGGAAAGGCGAGCATCTGTGAGCCGAGTATGAATGCCTTGAGTCATGGTTCAGGCTGATGTTTTGCCTGTGAGTCCACATTCTGCAGATCTTATCTGTGTGCACCACTTACTCTAAAAGCGACTCTTGTTTGCGTCACAGTTATTGTACCCGAAACAAGATTCACTACTTCCTGGTAGCATGCTGATGAACACCGTAGTGTCTTAGTGGCATAGTAAAGTATCACACACTTAGATTTTTGTATTTAACACTCGACTTCCTGTTATCAGTGTTGCAATACTGAACTGATATCGGCTGACAAGTAGAAAGAACAATTTACAAGAACATCTATTCCAGTGCAGCATTATGAGCAACATGAAGTCTGTTAGTCATGCAGCTGGTGGTGCCGTGTCACTGTAGATGGAATTTCCTAGAGCAAAAAAAGTGTTTAACGGTTAGACCAATCTCACAGGTCAAAGTTTATACATGGCTGATTCGGCACGTCGCTACTGTCAGTGCCAAGAGACCCCAGTACAAGCCTTAGCTCTTTACACTCCCGCTGCCTGTTTTGTCGATTTCACCAAAGAACAGCCTTCGAGTTAAATCACAAGGTTAGGAAGGTTTCGCTCATGTCGGCTCCAAGAAGGACGTTTTTGTGTTTTACGATATTGGTAGAGTGTTCCTCATATTAGACTTGTTCAAAGTAGCCTCTCGTCACAAGGCTTTGACACCGAGGACACCGAGGTGACATCACCAAGACGAGTAAGCGCACATTCCGGTCACCCTTCTAGACAAACTACTTTGTACACCGTTTCTCTGCTACCGTGTGCTGTTAAGTAAAGAAGCATTCACAGACTTTGATGCACGTTTAGTGCCCGTGGCAAGCTTGAGCGCTTTGCCAACCATCAATGCTGTTTTCATCTCCTATCAGCAGTCTGAATATTCAATTGTCTGAATAACAACAGAACAAAAAAGGCACTCGAGTGGATGTTTTATACATTTCCAGCCAACATCATGTTTAGACAGGAGACAGCGTGTGCCGTGAACAATTCTCAATTTCTCGAGCTCTATCCTATCTCCATCTGTAGCAGCTGTGCAAGACGAAGCATGGGTGCTTTTGACGGGGCAACTCGATGCCTCTCTCTAGATGGCGCCCTAAGCAACTGTCTAAAACCCGTGCCAAGGACCGGCCCAGCTTTAATCTACAATGTAAAATCGTTTTTGTCCCGTAGCCAGTTCGTTCATTGCCAAGAGGGCTTTCCATTAAAGTCTGCACAAACACCCACTTGGTATTTCGAGACTACAAATTGGGATCGTTTGTTACATTTGTGCTACACTGGCCTGCCCGAGAGCAGGCGAACCTGACAGCCCAAGGCGGTGGATGCACTTTCACAGACGCAGCGTTCGTTCTCATTTGAAACACGAAACACAAACGCAGGGCCATTTCTGTCTGCTGCAAACAAAACGCCGTCACTCATACATGTGGCCCTGGACGCAAATGACCAGTTTGTAAGAACCATTTTAATTGAAACAGTTTTCCTCCCAGTGTATTCAAGCCAAGAGGACTGGGGTTTAGAACCTTACAAAGCAAAAATGACGGTCTTTTCAACAAATGCATGTCCTCATAGCTTCACATTGCTAATTGAACTTAGAGAAACCATTTGGAAAATTAGTACAGATAGTCGGTAGGTTCAGACATGGGTCCAGATTGGATCTTCTAGCTTAGGAAATGATGTCAAAGTGTATCAGTGGCGAAAAAGAAGTGATTCTTTTGTGCAAGATGGCCGCCCTAGCAATGTCAGTCTGGGGAAGTTTTATTCAAGTTTCTTGAGTCTGGTCAATGTAGAGCTGTATGGTATGAAATATTTTCCATTACTTGCTAGCTGTACTAGCCTTATAGCTCCGGTGCAAAACAGAGCATCCGATGGACACTAGAAATGTCATGGCTAAGTGGTTACACTTGGAGTAAAAAGAAAATTGTGTAGATTGGAGTAAAGTGGAGCGGATTTTGCCCGCCGAGTCCAGCCTCAGCCGGCACGCAGGCTTTTACACCAGGCTTGAGTACCGGAGCCTTTAAGCATATGGCAGCTTTGCTCCTGACGTTTGTTGCAGTCCTGCTCTCAAGCGACTGGTGCCAGCTCATATGAAAGCTACCGTGATCTCACCTTACATAAATGTATAAATATGCTCAGCACTGCCACGTCAGGTCGCATCAGGTTCGAGAAAGCCTCCAGTGTCTTTACCTAATGAGCTCTGACAGTAGCCTGTTCTGTTAAGAGGTGAGAGAGAGCAGGATTCTGTGAACAGGCCAACCTCCCCCCAACCCCCCCCAGAGCGCCGCGTTCCCTTTTATCCTCGTCCTCCTCGCAGATGACGAAAATATGAGACGTGCTGATGAATTTTTCAGAGATGAGCTCATATCCCTTTAAAGGATTGATCTTGTTTCGTTAGTGTTTCCGCCAGTAAGCGCTATTAGCCCCTGAGCCACGTCAGGAGAGAGCAAGAGGAAACGTCTGCTGTGCCAGAGATAGTTCACGCAACGATGCGAAAAACTAATACAGAGCAGCCGTAGGCATGGATTTCTTTAAGGGGCATGCTTTGTGTCTGCAGAATAATCAAAACAAAAAAGGACTAAGGCTTAACAAATCAAAATCGTTTTCGTGTCGTGACCATCTGACTTGCGGTTTCTGTCACGCAGAATAACCTCAAAGGTATGTGTGCTTATTCATACATGCTGCATGGACTCGCTGCTTACATCCCAAAGCGTCTGTAGCGTGTAGATCACCGGTACAGGATGTAGCTGTCTCATTTGGTGACTGAAAATTACTTGCATATTCATTTTATTTAATTAACGTGATCTTCAGCTACATCTAAGGCCCATTTTTCCTTGTGAAGGGTTTTTTCCTTGGTAACTATGTTGCGACATTACATTACTAGTGCCACTAGTAGGTTATGTACTGTATATGTACACTAGTAGGTACTAGGAGCCCTGAGTTCATCTCCACCAAATGAGAGCGATGCAGCGGCGCTTTAGTCCTCTCGTCTGTCCAGCTCTCTGACCTCCTCATCTGTACACTCTGCTCAATCAGTTCAGGTTCCTTCATGCTAACAGTGTCATAATCAGTCCACGCCTTGACGTCCGTCGCTCCGCAGGCTCCTAACAAGCCTGCGTTCTGGAACTTCGAGTCTAACGCTCAGTGCCTCTCTCACTTCAACACCGGATTCCGCAATAATAAAATTGCAATGAACATCTCTGGAACGTGAGAGAGTTTTAAGGAGATAGGACAGAAACATGTCTGCTATTTCTTATGTTTGAGATCACCGCGCGGGGGGGGGGGGGGGG
>JAQQZR010000033.1:6472070-6487155 GCA_030068235.1 Notoglanidium macrostoma
GTGTGTGTGTGTGTGTGTGTGTGTGTGTGTGTGTGTGTGTGTGTGTGTGTGTGTGTGTGTGTGTGTGTGTGTTAGGGCTAAATGATTTGGATTATTTGAATTTGGTTATATTTTTTTAATCAAAATAACACACAATTATTGTTTTCATCTATGATGACACCGAGTGAATTAAGGATGAAAAGTCTCAGTCATTAATGTTAATTAAATCTGTGATCATGTTACATAATCTAGATTCCATATTTAATGTGACACATATCCATCACAAAAAGGAGCCTGTGGCTAAAACATTGTATCCTGATCCTGTTGATTATTTTTATGGCCTTTATCATGAAACTTCTTGAATGTTCTTCACACTTAGTATATAGAGTTCTCATATAGCAGCTTAGATTCATTATGTATGTAAGAAAATCTGGCATCTTGTGGAGTATTTGGAGAGTTTCCAAGCAAATCTTTTGCAAGACAGCATGGTATTTTCAAATGCTCAAGGTTTTCCTGCCTCTGGCATTAGGAAATTGTGATTTCTGCTATAGGTAGTTCACTTGCTAGTTCCTGTTGCAGGCTATTGATTAATTGATATCAATCATACCTCGTATGATGTGAAAACTGCACTCTTTTAAGCAACGGTTTCAAGATTTAAGACTTTATCCCCTATATTTCTTCCCAATGTGAAGCCAATCAACAACATATTTTCTTCTGCTCATGCAACACACTCGGAGAACAGCGCTATCCACCCTCTTCTGCATAATGAGCCCACAGATGCCCATGATTGGCTATTGTTGGTGTGATTGGTAAGAGAGAGTATACCATTCCTCCTACCAGGAGAATACAGGAAACTAGGATACAATAAACTAAACAACAGGGTTTAAGACAGTTAAGACATCAAATATTGAACCCAGCAGCAGCAATTGTGACTGAAGTAGATGTGTAACAGCAGGAACTATACATTAATATTATCACTATTAACTGTTCAGCCCTGGTGTCAGATAGAGAGGGGGCTTTCTGAGAAGTGCTGAGAGGGAGGGGGGTATTATGATAGGGAACAGATGGACGAGGGCCTGTGCTTAAGCAGATAAGACTGAGAAATGATGCAGTGTAGTGTACTTAATTGATCTGATTTATTTATTGTATTACTTTGGCATCTTTTAATCTTTTATTTACCTAATGTCCCGTTTTGTCCTTGCTTTCTAACACTCGCCATGTTTTCTGTCTCTGCTTCCTCTATTGTTCTGTCTTTTAACATCCACTGACTTGACATTTCCATCCTCCTTCTCCATCTGCTATCAGCTGACTCATTTTTGGCCTTTTTCCAAAACTCTCATCCTTTCTGTCTTCCGCTTATTCCCTCCCATCCCCCATTCTTTCATTCCCATGGTACTTGTCCTGATCTTCAAATACACTCCATTTACCGTTCGCAACTTGCTTCCAAGTCTGACATTTCACATACGAAGCAGATTAGGACACACAAACACACCCAGACACACGTTCGCACACACAGGTCTTGCTGGAATGTTACACATAGCTCTTAAAGTGCCAAAAATGTGTAACAATGTTTTTTGTTATCTGCTCACATAGGCCTGAAACAAGACATTTTGTGATGACTGAGCAAAATTGGTGACATATCAGCTGTTATATTGACATATCGGTTCTGCATATGTCCTCCACTCTATATTTCTCTGTCTACCTTGATTTTCTCTGAATCAGCAAATTGATTATGAAGCAAGGCAAGGTCACTTGACAGTTGTTGCCATGGAGACCAGAGACCAAGAATCAGGGATAATTTTCTCACTATCCTGTTTGCAGACAGAGAGAGAGAGAGAGAGAGAGACCGAGAAATGGGGGTTGGGTGAATCAAGGGTGTTGTATGTAGATGTGGACGGCCATTTTGCTTATTCAAAAACCATGAAAAAACTTTATTTGAAGCAGAAGCTAAAGACAATAACAGAACCTTTTAAGTTTGAATAAAAGAGAATTTCGGGACTGGCTAAAGGACACACATTTTAATGGAATATGAAGGACTGCAGTAGTGCTATAAATAAAACATACAATCTGCAAGGTAAACTCAGCAAACACTCTTATGTCCTCTGTTGAGATGCAGTGCCCACACTACACTGTCTGCATATCAGTGAGGAGACTCTGCTGCAGCAACTGCTACGTTATTAGCCGAGGCTGCCTCATCCTCTAACGAGTAAAGCTTAGACTCACTGCCTCTCCTGTGTGTCCTGCTTTCCATTGCAAATCAGCTCATTGCTCATCATTTTGTGTGTGTGTGTGTGTGTGTGTGTGTGTTTGAGCATGTGTAAGATTTCATCCACATATGCTCAGAGCACATATCAACCATTGTGCATTATTATAGTGGAGACTCTGAAGACAGAATGTGGTATAAGCATCGGCCTGAGAGCAAAAGGCAAAATATGACTATACACTTTTTACAATTTATGTTTCTGTATGATTTTCCCTATGGAAGACGTGAAGGTATAGAATGTAGGCAGCTAACAAGAAAGTAATCTAAGTTCTTTAAATTTATAGAAACAACACAGACTAATGTAAAAGACACTATATGTCCACATACATGAATGTGGTCATTAATAAACCATTATATACCGGAACTGTGGTAAACATGTAGAAGGTTATATGATAATATATATGTAATGGTGGCAAAACTATGGGTGGTGTTAGAAGATGCAGAAATCCAGCCATGGTGGAGAATTGTAGAGTCACCGAGGCCTGCTGCAGTGGAGCTCCCACACCTGCTTCTGCAAACAAGCATACTAACTGTTACACTGTTATATAGACATTTCACATTCAGTTACAGTGAATAAAATGCAGTAGGATAATCTTTTACAAACACTTTGTCATGCAAAAAAAAAGAAAATTAGCTCAAAGAATCCGGTCTCAGGAGAAGACAAGATTCCTGCCGTCACCCTCGGAAGTCTGCAATAACGAAGGCGGGGCATCAATCGCGTTCTGATTGGTCCGTTTGATCAGCCTTCTTTGCGTTGATTGGCCACAGTATATGTCCATTAGGCATAAAACCGAACGGGAGATCTGTATTGGTCAGTGCAGCTTGTTTATTAATGAGCTTGGAGAGGTCGCTCAAGCCGCTGCGCATCGCTCGCATCCACCGGCGCAGCTTTATGTGGCGGAAGGTTACGCAGGGCTCAGAGTGTGCTGCTGCCGATGCAGCGGAAGGACACAAAAGCCCAAAAAAACCCAGAGAACCGGGACAGTGCGGCTTCTTAGATTTTGCCGGCTTTGCCTCATCTCGAGAGCAGCGCGCGAGACCGGCGTCATCCTCAAGAAGCTCAAGAACCGGCACTGCCCTGCTCTCTGAGGTTTTTTTTTTATCAATTAGTGTCTTTAATTCGCTTTTTTTTTGTAGAAGGTTATCCTTCCCCTAGCTTATGTTCCACGGAACGACATTTTTTTCACACAGCCTGTCCAAACTTTGAAAACTAAGCCGCGGTGAGGCTCCTACTCAGCTTTAGCGCATCTAAAATCTCATCTATAGCCTGTAGAGCACTTGTTTACCTCGCATTTCTCTGTACACTTTTATAAAAAGAGTCAAATTTCCCCTCTCATACATCCTAAAGGGCTGACATCTCCTTACTGTACCAGCTGAAGAGATCCGACTGACTGCGCAACCATGGGGGTAAGAACCAAAATCTCCAGCTTTTAACCTACTTGTTAATAAAGATAATAATGAGCACTAGCTTATAGGTTATACAGAGAGGCTACATGCCATTATACATGTAGTGTGTGTGCCAGACAGGAACTTTGTGTTCCGATCTGCAGTGTCACTGCTGAGCTGGGACTGAATGACATTGACTGTAATGCGGATTTTCACTTTTCTACCTTTCACCGGCTCAGACTGCAACCAAATGACAGTCTATGGGACAACCTCACGCGCACATGAAGCTCGATGTCTCTCCGTTCATGTTTTCACCGAGGACAGTGAGGGACCAGGAATGTCCACTAAATAAATAATTCGCATCCATGTTGATATGTACATTTTAACACTCGGACCCGGATCCCTGTGCCTGTATGGTTATAGTTTGTAGGCTATGTGATGCTGGTTCTAGGCTATCAGTAACATTTATTTATTTATTTTGCCTCAGGCTAATCGGTTTAATCAGCTGAGCAGCAGCGGTGCGTAACGCAGCTGCGTGCGCTCGAGCTCTCATTTCACTCACTTTTCCTTCATTCGTCATGTTTACTTTTCTGCATTATTATTGTAGTTTCAGCAAAGTACCTTTCCATCATCGTTGTACTTTTTCATCACCTGCAGTGCCCTTGTGATGTACCCCCTTCCTCACCTTTTTTCGTTTCATATATGCTGGTGCAGGTGTTGAAATAGCCCTGATCGTCTTTGCTCACGCACGCGATGTCTCGTTCAAGAAAAGTAAAACCCCAGAAGTTGCAAACTTTTTCAATACTCATCAGCTGTATAGCCCAACTCAATATACAAGGAGGATTTTCGCATAGATACTCGTATCTTCATACTCGAGATTTGGAAAAGAAAAAAAAAACACTTGACCAGAATCGCGCGCTCTCCTCGAGCGCTGATGATCCGCTGACGCTCGCGCGTCATAATGCGGTTACCGGGTATCACTGCACTGCCGGCTTCTTTCCCTCCTCCCGGTTAACGTGTGACATAAGAGCGTTCGGGGAATCTAATCTTAGTGATAACGTCCTTGCAGGACAAACTGTAACTGAAGCTGTAGCTATTTCTCGCTGCAGATAATAAAGTGAGTGTTGAAAGAGCGTGTACACACCATTGTGCCACTGCGTCAAACAGCGCACGCGGCTGGTAGCCAATCAGACACGCGACCTCAATTTAACAGCAGCTTCAGCTGGACCGGCGATTTGCGTGTCCAAACCGAGCGCACCGTTTTGGTCAAGAGGAGACTGACGCTGAATTAGCTTATTCTGCTGGCTACAGTTTTTGCTTCATCATCGTCCAGCAGGCGCTCACGCTTGTAGGCTATTAGCCTGTAGACTGTTTGAAGTGAAGAGACCGCGCAAGGGCATTACGTCCTCTCACACTAGCAGTATGAAGAAGTGACAGGCTTTTATTATGCCATAGACTTGGTATTATTTACTGGGACATCGTGGTATCATGACGCACTACAACGAAGATGTCCCAGGAATGTTGCGCACGTGGCGCAGTTAATAATGATGCATTTATGAGATTTGAATCTAAATGTCCAGCCGGGGTGTTTACTGCCACTGCGGCAAAACGACGGCATCAGCCATGTTCCAAGGACGCGGGAAAAGTGATTACACGCACAATATCTGCCGAGTCATGCTTTGCCAGTGTCTGTCTGTGCGTCTGTGTGTGAAATAGAAAAGCAGCAGGTGCAGAACGACGCACGCGCTGAGAAAACACCGTTTTTTCACGCAGTTGACCTCTCTCTCTCTCTCTCTCTCACTGCTGTCTGTCTCTCACTCACCCTCTGAGGAAGCGCATGCGGTGAGCGCGGTGACGCAGTGCTGCCTCGTGCTCTGCACCGCTGAGCTACGGCGCGGTCTGCGTCGAGCAGGGGGCGGGGCCAATCCAGTGGAAACTCCCTGTGCATGACCGACGGACAGGTTGTGCTAAGACGTGGAAGATTCCTAATGGGCATATTATGCGCTCGGTATTTATAGACTATGAAGTGCACTTACGTAAGGGGCAAAGGAGACATTTAGAAAGTCAAGGATTTCAGGACCTGAGTTATTCACATCAGTAAAAAAGGCATATGTTAAGGTGAATGCTGAGATTAATTATGCTTATGAAACAAGAAAATAAGTAGATTTACTGTATATGCTGTTACAGTTAACCTTCGTACACAGGAGGGGCATCCTGTGTGTGTCCGTCCACAAATATAGGAATATATGAATATCTGAGAGTTTTGACCTTGTAAGGAAAATTGTTACACCCCCCCTCCCCCCACCACCACCATTAAATAATTATTTATGTGGAAGGTCCTGACTAGAATACTAAGACAAACATGTGTGCATGCATACATGTGTATCTGTGAGGAGACAAAATGTACGTGGCACACTCAGAAGTAGAGGACAGGAAAAAGGATGGACTGGATGTAAAGAGAGGAAGAATGGGGGGGGGGCAGAAGAGAGAAAGGAAGAGATCATGTTGTAGTGTTCCACCTGAGCTGAGTTCACGTTTCCACAGCGGCTACGTACTCAGGTGTCTTTCCGCAGGGATGCTAGTGAAGATTGAGAAGTAACCGAGGACATGTGGGTTTGTTACGGTGGCACAGTACAATCTGGGCTTGCTAGAGTGATGAGATCATTCTTCATTACTGACCCAGTCATTGTAAGATCATTATGTTGTGGGTTAGAATGAGTGTAGGACATCCATATTATAATAATAAAGATGACTCTCAAGTTAAGTACCCTTGTTTTTCAAAGAGAAGAAGTATGCTGAGATTATGATTTATGTCACAATGACAGCAGCAACCCATCAGAGTGCTTGGATTAGAGATTATTGATTGACACCCCTTTCAGTTCTTCCCCCTTATTTCAATCTTACAGTAATAAACCTGTCTGTGAAACAACTGAACATTAATAATTCAGTTAATTAACATAACATCTTCTTTTTATCGATTTGGTGTCTGCTTCTTCCATTTAGTATGCGAGTCTCCAGCTGTCTGCATTTAGTATCTGAATCTCCAGCAGTCTGCCTGCTAAATCCAGATTCATAATTATCAAACCTCTTATCCCCGAACACTGCATTCATTATAGATAAAAAGAAAAGTGAGTCCTAGATTCACAGGATTAGGGAGAGCATGTGGTGATTGTGGAGGTTATTAAGTCATCTGACTGGTTCTTTGGCTTTTATTATCAGGAATTGTGCCTGAACTATGTGTGTGTATAAGATGTGTTGCTGTGTGGATGTGTTTAGTTTCCCAAGGTAGGATTACCCCCTCCTACAGTTCCTCCAGCATTAAAAGCTCCCCAGAAGGTTTGTGGTGTGGTGAGATTATCGGTGTCTACAGGAGGCTATCCGAGGGCCCAGCTCCGGTTCCCTGCTCAGAACAGCATGATTTATTCATACTGCACTCTTGTACTGTCAGATGAACTGCAACCAAACTTACAAAATATTTTCATAGAGGAACCTGATACTTTTATCTGTTTGTTCTTGTGCTCGTTTACTTAATGGCAGGTCAGGGAGGATGGTCATGTGGAGTATGATTGGCATAAAACAAAACAATGTGATCCAGATATATGAGCCAGGTTCTGGTACAGAAGACAACTGAGAAACTGAGTGAAAGTGATATGCGTGTGTTGTATGTGTTGTGTGTGTGTGTGGTATGAGAGAAAGAGTGACAGAAGGGTGTAATGCAGGGGAAATCTCAGGCAGTCCCTTTTCGACTGGAACCAATGAAAACATCCAAATTTTATAAACTATGTTCTTTGTCAACATACAGATTCACATGTGAGCATGTAAACACATAGGGCCTACATTCTATTAAAAAGCTGCTAGATAGAGGGTGAGTGGATGGATGGATGGATGGATGGACAGATGGATGGTTGGGCTGAAAGGGGAGGAGGGGACAGGTAATGCATTAAGAAGGATTTTAAATTTAGTCTTGTATTTTGTCTCATTAAACAGAGCAGACATGGCTGTGTGTATTCTTTGTCGGACCAGGTTTGATTTGTTTTTATTTCTGTCTTGTGTGTGTATGAGACTTAAAGTATTAGTGTGTGTATCTCTTATGCGTTTTCTTAGGGTCACTGAGTTCGGTGTCAGAATACAGTCAGGGTATAATGCAAAGCGAGCGATTAGGGAGTGAAGTGCGAGCTAATCCTCATCTGTAATAATCAGATTATGCAATCTGTATTCATAACCTAGAGCAGAGTCTATAGCATATGGCTCCAAGGACATTCTAGCATTCAAAACACACGCATACAGATATGTACACTCATGCTGAATAAACATGTTGTCACTTTTTCAGAGAAACATGTCAGTCTCAAGGACAAATGATTTTGATGTTATTGACAGATTTTCCCTGCTTCCTTGTGCTCACACAGCCTTTAAAATATTACATCACCTGGAGCCGTGGTGTATAAATATAAAAAATTAAGATGGTTACAGAAATGCACACAATACACATATGGAGTTACGTACAGCGCACACACACACACACACACACAGACACACACACACACACACACACTTTCATTCTCTAGGGGCAGTGTCACTGTTTTTTCTGCACTAACACTCATTTACAGCTAAAGCTCCCACTAGACTTTGATGGAAAATCATGACCTTAGTGTTATATAAGGTCCATTCTCCCATTCATTTTTGACCCAGATACAACCTCTTAATGCTAAGGTCATTAAATATTAACACCAAACTAGGACTGGTTTAACCTTACAAACACTATAGAGACTCTTCTTAGGTAAGCATATAAGGTTAGAAATCTGCTAATTCTGATGTGATGATAACTCAAATCCTCCAGTGTCTAAAGTTTTGAGGACGGGAGGAACCGCTAGTTCACATGCTGCTTCATGCTCTGCGAGCAGCTAATCAGGTGTGGTGTTGGACTGCGCCTTCAGCACCTTTGCTTCTCATAGAAAATAATTAGACATGACATATCCTGAACATGACAAAGCGAAACCGCCCTAACCCTGACCACTCTTATGAATTCCCACAAATTCAGCATTATGAGATTATGAGACTGAGTAATTCCTATAATGTTGTTTTAACATGTTTCTTCAGGGTAACTGAAGTTATGGGGCAAATCTACATGCATCAACTTCCAGCTATGATAGATACCTTATGTAGCTATAAAAATAGAGGAAAACAGCAAACCGGTGCAATTTTTCAGTGCAATCTTTTCTTTTCAGCATTAAAACCATCATAGATAAATGCACCACTTTAAATATATTGTTATTCTGACTTTAATATTATACAACATTTAAACCATACAAGTATAAGAATTAAACATTTTTATAAGGCATACATGTGAAGAAATAGGCCTTGAAGAAGAATTGACGTTGCTCCATCGGTATGATCTTTTAACATCCCTGGAATGGTCAATTATCAGCTTCACATTCGCAAATGTATACATGTTTGTAAATGTAAATACAAATCTGTATAAATGATAAAAGACCTTTTTTAAGATCAATATATGATTTAAAACTATATCTTGTAATTCCATGTCAGCCCTGTAACTCCTTTGAAAAATCCCATTATAAAATAACGAAACGATACTCAAGTAACACGATTCGCAGGAAGTCATCTCTGTCCGGAGGACAATGGTTCAAAGGCAAGTAAGTTTTTCCTTATTTATAATTTATCATTTATGCAATTTTATATGTGACTAAGTCCAGTATGTCAGCTCTGTCAAATTATAGTATTGTCTGAATTGTTACTTGTTTTTATTTTTCACAAAAATCATCAGTCAACAACCACACATCCAGTGTGTCCATGTGTGGTTCATTAACAAGCAGATTAGCTCTAAATGATCACAGGGTTGACATGCATAAAGGAATATTGGATATATTGTAAGTAATCATGAAAATAAACAAATAAAAATGAACGCCTACTTAAATTGACACAGAATGGTCATGTCATTAAAGCGTAGTGGGTCCAGAGCAAGATCCACACGCCTTGATTTGATTCATGTTGTGTGTATGATGAAGGATATGATGCCTACAATTGTGACAAAACCGAACCAGCCAGAGTTTTTCTTTCTAGAACCCATGATGAAGACTAAACTTTATCTATATGTTTTCTGTATGTCTGTTCAGGAGGAGCAGAGTAACCCCCCCACTCTCTCTCTCACTGTCGCAATGCGTTTCGGCCGACTCCACCATGACTCACTTCCAAACATTCCCCAGTTTTAGTGCATCATCATACATCAGGTGTTTTTTTGCTACTTAATTTAACGTAGTGTCAGACATACAAGATTACTTGTTCTCCCTCACTCTTGTATTTGGCGTTTTTCTTATATACACACATACTGAAACAACAGAGGCTTCTAGTTACAGGAGCATCAATAATTAGTTGTCAGAGTTCAGGAAACCGGTGTAGAGGTATGTGTGTCGAGTCAGTCAGTAGAAATATGCCAGGATGTAATTCCAGCCCGTGGTCTCTGGTTCTCTCAAAGACCAGTTCAGTTACATTAGTGTCGGTAACACACGGAAATCATTAACATTGTTGCTAGTAATTTCCTGGTACTAAAGATATGCTGAAGGAAATACACAAAGACTATTGAAAGCCTCTCACACACTCAAAATTTCCCCGATCTCTGTCATCTACTTCTCTGTGACCCCTGGCACATCCTAGCCAGTTTATCTGAGCCAGTCCTGTCATCCACCTCCCATCTGATATCATATGGAACTGCTTCAAACTTAATGACAGAAGGAAAGAGTCACTATTCTCCTCTTCTCTTATTTCTCAATCATGTCTGCACTCACAAGCTTGAAGTGGTCTTCACAAACTCCTAAACCTTTGTTGCTCTCACTGCTTTTTAGTAAAAAAAATTTTTTACCCCATTTTCCTCCGGTTTACATGGTTACCAGTTTCTCACCTCAGTGGCTGGGAACATTTTAGAGCCAGAGGCACCTTTAATGATTTATGTACAGATTTATATAAGTGATACACATGATCTAGCTATTCAGATATTAGACAAATACATACATAATAATTCATAAAATCATGCAGATCTGGGTCAAGAACGTCAGTTACTGTTCACACCAAATACCTCAATGGAGTTCAAAATGGGGTCTAAATGACTTTCGTGGAATGGTTATTGGTGCCAGATGAGCTGGTTGGAGTATTTCAGAAACTACTGCTCTCCTGAGATTTTAACTCACAGCAGTATCTAGAGTTTACACAGAATGGCACGAATAATAAAATAACATCCTGTGAGGGGCAGTTCTGCAAATGTACATGCCTTGTTAATGAGAGAGGTTAGAGGAGAGGACTGGTGAATGTTTACATCGGTGGTGAGCAGAAAAGCATCTCAGAATGCACACCACGCTGAACAATAAAGCCGGTGGGCTACAACAGCGCAACTGGACAGTTGAAGGTTGTACAAAAGACCAGGTAATGTTTTTTCCATTATTCAACTGTTCAGTTGAGGAGGGGAACCTGTTGTGGTCTTCTCCTATTCTCTGACCTCTCTCATCAACAAGGCATTTCACCTGCAGAACTGTCAATGGATGTTTAGTGTATATCACACCACTTTGTGTAAACTGTTGACACTTGTGCATGAAAATCCCAGGAGATCAGAAGTGTCTGAAATACTCAAACCAGCCTGTTGTCTGGCAACAAAAACCAATACCGCAGTCAAGGTCACACGATTATATTTTTCCTCATTCTGATATCTGATGTGAACATTATCAGACGCTCTTGAACTATGTATAATAGATGTATGATTTTATGCATTACCCTGCTGCCACCTGATTGGTTGATTGACTAGCTGCTTGACCATGTCGAGTGGTACAGGCGTTCCTATTAAAGTGGCCGGTGAGTGTATATTTAAAATATATAACCATGTTTTACTAATATATTGTCATAGAAATGATAAAAATCAGTCGGGTGTTACTTTAAACCATTCACACGTTTTGCACTAGTTTAAAAACGTAATGCTGATTTTAAAGTTAGTGCACCCCCACAAAGTGAATATTTGCCTTTTGAGTAGAGCTTTTGAATAACTGCCTTGATCCGCTTGCTGTAACGTCTAAGAGAACATTTCAAACTTCTTTATATTCTTAAGTTTCCCTCTTGTAGCCAGACCACAGGATTTCAATAGATTTCAAATCCAGAGATTCAAATTTCAAACATGCCCCTGAAGAGACTGTGCTCATGTTCATGCTGTCACTTGCTCTACTATGATAAATGTTAGATAGAACACACACACTAGCACCATACACAGACCATTTTCATTTGTGTACTGTGTACTGTATGTGATGGTCAGATGGGCAGTGTGTGTGTGTGTGTGTGTGTGTGTGTGTGTGTGTGTGTGTCCAGTTAGAAGTGGCCAGGTGGTGTGCTGGTAAGAGCCATCAGGCGATAAATGCCATCGCCATTGGCAACAAGCTCACACGCTGGCAGAGCAGCAGGTCAATATCTAATTACCACACTGGAAGGAAAATGACAAGATCCTCCCTCTTATCTCATTCTCCCTTTTTCTCTCTCCTTCTTTCTCTCATCCCTCCTCACCATGTCCTTACAGAGTGATCTCCATCTCAGCAGATATCTCTCTCATTCTGTCAGTGTCTCCTCCCCTACGCTCCTCTCCCTTTCCACCTGTCCTCCTTTTCTTTCTCTATCTCTGGCTATCCATCCATCTCTCGCTCTCACCTTCAAGTCAAGTCAAGTCAACTCATTCTCTATTAATCGAATGTCACCTTGCAGGCAGCTTAGTGTGAATGTGTGCATGCCGGATGCGTGGGTGTAAGCAGGTGTGTCCTTGGTCAGTCCAATATGGAAATTAAGAGCGACAGGCCAGACGAGGGAGCTTTCATGAAGCAAGAATGGAATATGTGTTTGATGACATACACGTGAAAAGACCTTGATTGTGCATTTTCCTAACAAGCAAGGAAGGTGTTGGGTCACAACAAGTCACCTGAAAAGCTTTGGCAAATCTCTGGAAAAGTAAAGGAGCGATGATCAGCATTTCTACAAATGATATTCACTCAGTTCATGTTTTGGTGATGGTGGTGGAGAGCACTGTCTAACATGTCACGTCAAAATCTCTCACACTTGACGGTCTGTGAAGGCAGTTGTAGTAAAGTATGTCAGAAAAATACCCCAAATCATACACATAGAATACAGGTTTTCAATTTATAACAGAGCATTATGCAGTACATAAGTCAAGAAAACACTGTAATATAGAATATTTGAATAATGAGATAGGCATAGATGTGAAGGCAGAATTTATTAGGTGGTTTGATGCGTGCACAGGAATGGTGAGATTGATGGTTCAGAAATTGGCCCATTATACCACACTAGTCATTCTGTAGAGGTGTTCTAGTCCTTCATTGGGCAGTAGGGGGCTCTAGTGTTTAGAACACAGACTCATTTACACTCTTGTCTCTGTCCTGTACTTCAACTTAATAATTTTGGAATTGGTTGATGAACTAAATCCGATATATTTGTATTAAATTCCTGTTTTTTGACTTTATTGAAAGTAAATATGTGCCAGCCAAACACAATTCTCAGTCACTCTGCGACTACTTAACAAGTTAACTGCTGCTTTAAAACTCTCAAGACAATCAGATTGTCATCTGAGGGGTTTCCGGGAAGACAATTCACTTTCCAGCAGTGCATTAAAATAGCTGCTCACATCCTGGAGGACATCATACTGGCTCTTCTGGATATCGATCAAAAATCAGAGTGCACAGTTTGAACCCAGTTTAGTGTGCAAAAGGCTGCACAGGTTTACTAGCAAGGGATTATTTTAGCATTCAATTCATCACAGATCTGCCTTGTTGTTTAACACATTAAGTTAAAGTTACTAAGTCAATAAAAATGACAGCTTTTTATGTTACCAAAAAGTTACAAAGATACCCTAGACTCCCTTTGTTAATGTTACATAAATGTTTCCTTACAGAAGGCTTCACCAACTGTGGAGTCCCTGTGAATGAGGTGTTACTATAGAAACAATAACGCATTAGAATGAGTGCATTAATCTAGAACTGTGACAGAACTACTGTCAGAGGTGCTATCATAGAAAATTAATTAACACCTTCTGGCTAATCAGATTTGAGAATTCAACAGCACTCTGGTATAATAGAGTTTTATCAAGTGGTCCATATTTCACGGTTAAGACACGTGGTTCTGCTGACGTTTCTGTCAGCTTGTGAGCTATCCTGCTTATTATTCATAGCTACTCACATTTCAGGAGAAGAAATAAAGAATCTCGGCAGTGGCTTCTGAAATAGGAAAAATATTCTGAAATTAGTTCATTAGTAGAACAGTATTAGCTAGCCAGAATGGGGTAAACATTCATGACCAAACAAAGTTACTGTTAAAGAAAAGGACCAATCAAAGATTAGTGAATAATGCTAAGTACCCAATAGCTGAAAAAAAGAATCTTAGATTGAATTAATATGTATAACTAACTCTGAATAACTGAGAGAAATGGGAATTGATCAGATACTTAGACAGTATTATTCCATCCTGTATGATAAATGATATCTTTTAAGTGAGATGATTTAAGGATGCAACTGAAATGATATTAAACTGGATACTCTTAACTTCTTTTACTAGTTAGGAAAATTAGATTTGTAGCCCTAAAAAATACTTTCAAGTATTCCTTTAATGACGCCAGGTCTAATAGGGCAAGAAATGAAATAACACACACTTACAATTTAAAAAAGGGTGAAAGTTCAGAAGACCTTTAGATGAGTTTGGTCTGAGCCCCAGCCCCCCAACACACACACACACACACACACACACACACACACACACACACACACACACACACAGCGAGCAATGGTACTTGTTCTTTGGGCTTTGATCTCTCATCCTGAAAAAGTCCAAAGCACACGTACATTAATTAACATGCTTTTGAAGCATACAGATGTTACAGTGTAACTTGCTTAACCTTCGTGTGTGTGTGTGTGTGTGGGGGGGTGTTAACCTGTTTAATATCAGAGACTGAGACAAAGCAGTAAGTCTAACTATAGGCTCTTTGAAAAAGATAATGAATCATCATAGGTCTTGGTGACACACAGAGAGACAGGGAGGATGTAGTGTCAATGCTGCAGCAAGGTAGAAGTTAAAATTTTAGCATCTATATAGACAAACGAATGATTTACACATTGCTGTTGCAGTATATATATTTTTTAGATAAACAGCAGTTTGTATGTAATATGTAATGTGTGTTTCAGTATGGGCGATCAGACAGCTACCGCGTGGCTACCACGCAGGACAAAAATGATAAGGGCTCCCCTGACAAGAAGAAGAAAGGGACGAAAGATCTGGATGATCTGAAGAAGGAAGTGCCTCTGGTAAGATCCCGGATCTCACAATGATATCACACACACACACACACACACACACACACACACACACACACACACACACACACACACACACACACACACATGAGCGCAAACACAG
>JAQQZR010000033.1:6489852-6521701 GCA_030068235.1 Notoglanidium macrostoma
CACACACACACACACACACACACACACACACACACACACACACACACACACACACACACACACACACAAAGTGTACATTTCAGTGGATTTTATGTTTTCATGAAACATGTAAGAGTGTTCATAAAAGCAGTACTTTTCTTTTTTTTCCTCTTGTTTGAAGCTGTCACTTGTCACTCTCCATTTCAGACAGAACACAAGATGTCAGTGGAAGAAGTATGCCGGAAATTCCAGACAGACATAGTTCAAGTGAGCGTCTCAACCTCTTTTCAAACTACTGCAATGTGTCAAATTGTCCACTAGGTGTCAGTGTAATCCAATTTACAGCTGCACACATTTCCTCCATGAGTAAGAGTTAACGCTGTACATTTCACATCCCTGTGCCTGGACACAATCAAACTTACAGCAAAGATGGTTTAATAATTAGGATTGATTCTAATTAGGTAGTTCCTACATTAATATTTCATTCACAATACTATATTATGAAGGAACATGAATCTCTACAAATAGTATGAAATTTAGTATCATCCATATGCTTTGTCTGGATCAGGGTCTGACTAATGCCAAGGCGGCAGAGGTTCTGCAACGGGATGGTCCAAACGCTCTCACGCCTCCCCCAACCACGCCCGAGTGGGTGAAGTTCTGCAGGCAACTCTTTGGAGGTTTCTCTATCTTGCTGTGGATCGGTGCTATCCTCTGCTTCTTGGCCTATGCCATCCTGGCTGCCACTGAGGATGAACCATCAGGGGACAACGTATGCAAAACACACACTATAAATTTTACAATTTCAGATATGATAGCACACACTTGATGTGCCTCAGGCTGACTCAAGTATGACTGCATTCAACTCATTACACTAACACCACAGTGTTGCTAACTCTGCTTCCTTTCTCCCCCCCTCAGTTATATCTAGGTATTGTGCTGTCGGCTGTAGTCATCATCACCGGCTGCTTCTCCTACTTCCAGGAGGCCAAGAGCTCCAAGATTATGGAGTCTTTCAAGAACTTGGTGCCCCAGGTACACTCACAGTGTGCTCCAAAGACACACGGTGGCCTCAGATACTTTTACTGTCTGATCTATATTGCGTACTACTATATAACAGCGCAAATGAACCGGCATGGCGTGGATATAGAACTGTCCTGATTGACATTGTCTCTACACACAGCAAGCGTTGGTGATCCGTGAAGGAGAGAAGATGCAGATTAACGCAGAGGAGGTTGTGGGTGGAGATCTTGTGGAGGTGAAAGGGGGTGACAGAATTCCTGCTGACCTCAGAATAATATCCTCCCACGGCTGCAAGGTACACTCAGGCACACTCTGAAGATTTTGTGTGCTCGTGTATTATTAGACATCATTCAGATGTGTGTCTATGTAGCAATTCTCACACCGTTCTACTACTTTTGACGGTAAAATCAGATGTGAGTGAACTGTCTGAAACTGAGCCACACACTTGTGCAGGTGGATAACTCCTCTCTAACTGGGGAATCAGAACCACAGACGCGATCACCCGACTGCACCCATGACAATCCTCTGGAAACCCGCAACATCGCTTTCTTCTCCACTAACTGCGTAGAGGGTACAGACTTTCCTTCAAAAATTCACTTTTAGTCTCTCATTTTGTTAGTTACTCATGCTCGTACTCATTTTAAAAGGAGCACACAGTCATTTTCAAACTAATTTCCGTATCATGCGCATCATTGTGATTTAATCGTGTCAATAAATTTGCAAATATGTGACTGTATAAAGCAAAATCAAAGCTGAAGATGAGGGAATTTCTTACCAGAGATACTTCTGTTATTTTCTTCAATAGCCTTCTGTGTAGTTTCTGCACAAATGCACTATGCTGAGGTAGTGTTGAGAAATAAATGAAACTTTCATTTATTGTTAATTATGACATTAGGATTTCTGGCTTTACTACCCCTAAATGTGCATGCCTTGTACTGTTAGGAATGTTATATACAGTGTTACATACAGTACAATAATGTCTGTCTGTCTGTCTGTTTTTCTCAGGCACTGCCCGTGGCATTGTCATATGCACCGGTGATCGTACAGTGATGGGCCGCATCGCCAGTCTGACCTCAGGGCTGGAAACAGGGAAGACCCCCATTGCCAAGGAGATTGAGCACTTCATCCACATCATCACAGGCGTGGCCGTGTTCCTGGGAGTCTCCTTCTTCATCCTGTCCATCATCTTGGGCTACTCCTGGCTGGAGGCCGTCATCTTCCTCATTGGTATTATTGTGGCCAATGTACCTGAAGGACTGCTGGCTACTGTCACTGTGAGCATTCAAATAAAATCCACCTAGTCACACACGTCTATATGTTATAAGAGACATCGAGACATTTACACTAAAATCACCCATTTAAAAACCAGTTCTACTCTATCTCTCATTTATCTGGCAGGTGTGTCTGACCCTGACAGCGAAGCGCATGGCTCGGAAGAACTGCCTGGTGAAAAATCTGGAGGCTGTAGAGACTCTGGGCTCCACGTCCACCATTTGCTCAGATAAGACCGGAACCCTGACGCAGAACCGCATGACCGTGGCACACATGTGGTTTGACAACCAGATCCATGAGGCTGACACCACTGAGGACCAGTCTGGTTAGTGAACACACTAACTGTCGACCACTGCGTTTTAACTTCCTAGGGTTGGGCAATCCAGTAACAAATATCATTAAAATATTATAAAATTGCTTTATTCTGGTAGGTACATATTCCGATTGATTAACTTAGATCGATCCAGCCGTGATGTTCTCTTGGCATTTTAAAACTGTATGAGGAAAAATGAACACCTTGTGTTTTTTATTAAATGTCAAATGTCATTACTGTGTTTTATTTTTCACTGTATAATGCGTACTACAAATGTCACTTGCCAGTAGATATTAATCACTCAGCCTCCACTGAGACAGCTCTTAAGAGCAATAAGGAGAAATGGGATTAAGAGTCACAAAATATCTCTTGTATGTAATAGAACTGCTTTAGGAGATAGAGCAGGTTTTCAGAAGGTCTTCATAATTCATTTGATACTGCATGCTGTGCAACTAATCCGAGCGCTGGCTTTTCCTCTGCAGGCACATCCTTCGATAAGACCTCTGTGACATGGGTGTCTCTGGCTCGTGTTGCGGCTCTGTGTAACAGGGCAATGTTTAAAGCAGGCCAAGACCCTCTACCAGTCCTGAAGAGGGACGTGGCCGGTGACGCCTCCGAGTCTGCCCTGCTGAAGTGCATCGAGCTCTCCTGTGGTTCTGTCAGACAGATGAGAGATAAGAACAAGAAAGTAGCCGAGATCCCATTCAACTCCACCAACAAATATCAGGTGAGTATTGAAAATAGGCCAAAAACAAAAAGCAGGATGGCCTCAAAACCGTTCTACCAAGTCACCAACAAATGCCAAATCAGTAACTACAAATACTCTTGGCTATTACAAACAGCCAATATGTTTGTTATAAGCATAGATATTTCCGCTGTGATGGCTACACAGTTGTCCACTCCCAGATAATTGTTTGTTTCCCTAAGGTCTGTATTAATGCTATTGACTAGCTGACTTGCTCACTTGCAAACCTCTTTTTAGCCCAATTAGTTTCCGGGGCAAGCTTCCGCTAGCCTGGTAATGAATTTATGATTTATCCACCCCTGAAGACTATTATATTTCCTCTCAACCCCACTTCTCTTTCTACTTTAGCTGTCCATCCATGAGACTGAGGACCCCAATGATAACCGTTATCTGCTGGTGATGAAGGGAGCTCCAGAGCGCATCCTGGACCGCTGCTCCACCATCATGCTACAGGGCAAGGAGCAACCCATGGATGAAGAGATGAAGGAGGCCTTCCAGAACGCCTATCTGGAGCTGGGAGGACTTGGGGAGAGAGTGCTGGGTGAGAGAGAGAATAAAGCCATAAAGAGAATGCTTGAAGGAACAACACAGACTAAGAGATATGAGACTGTAAATATCACTGTCCATTTAACTATTACCACTCCTGTTCCCCATCACAGGATTCTGCCACCTCTTAATGCCAGAGGATCAGTACCCCAAAGGTTTTGCCTTCGACACAGATGATGTTAACTTCCAAACAGACAACTTGTGCTTTGTGGGTCTGATGTCCATGATTGACCCTCCCCGTGCCGCTGTGCCTGACGCAGTGGGCAAGTGCCGTTCAGCTGGTATCAAGGTCATCATGGTGACTGGAGACCACCCCATCACAGCCAAAGCCATCGCCAAGGGAGTGGGCATCATCTCAGAGGGCAATGAGACAGTGGAGGACATTGCTGCTCGTCTCAATATCCCAGTCAGCCAGGTCAACCCCAGGTAACAAATACACACACATATCACGGTCTCAAAACACAATCACACACCTACACAGTCCACATAACAGGCATTATTACCTTAAAACAACATTACCTTAAAATGCAACATGAACATTATGTTACTTATACAAATACACACAGAAATGTGTAGTGTCGGTATTCATTTGTGTTTGTGTTTTAGGGATGCCAAAGCTTGTGTAATCCATGGGACAGAACTTAAGGACATGTCTCAAGAGCAAATAGATGAGATTCTGCAAAACCATACTGAAATTGTCTTTGCCAGGACCTCTCCCCAGCAAAAGCTTATTATTGTGGAGGGCTGCCAGCGACAGGTAGACACACACACACACACACACACACACACACACAAACACAATGCCTCATGATGCCAGAATGTATTTGTGTTCCCATCATTGTGGATATAAGTGTCCCCACACTATATAAAATGTCTGCTTGATTCTTAATTAAAGTCTTCATTGCTGTAGAAGACCGCTGGCTGTGGTTTCCTGGTGAATGCTCATGAATGACGTGTCTGCATTTCAAATGAGTGAATTCATGAATCATTGGAATGTTTGTATTCATATATCGTGAGTGACTATATCCACTATTTAGTATAAAAGTCACTCTTAGATTTCAAAAATCGTTTCCTCCGCTTTTCTGCGGTGGATTCATAGTGACTTGTCATACCTTTCTCAAATGGTACTCTAGGCTTTTGTCACAGATTAGGAAAAGAAAATCAATTTGTTAACTCGTGTCTTTCTCAGATCACATTCTCATTCTCTCTTTTCCTCTCTCTTTCTCCCTGTCTCTCAGGGCGCTATTGTAGCTGTAACTGGCGATGGTGTAAATGACTCTCCTGCTCTGAAAAAAGCCGATATCGGTGTTGCCATGGGGATTGCTGGATCTGATGTGTCCAAGCAGGCTGCTGACATGATCCTGCTGGATGACAATTTTGCCTCCATTGTTACTGGAGTGGAAGAGGGTGAGTGCAGGAGAGGAATAAATACAAAGCCCTTCACGATGAGCGCTAAACGCATCCTGTACTGAGTAACCGAATGTTATATCTGTATATATTTCACTCTCGCTGCAGGTCGCCTGATCTTTGATAACCTGAAGAAATCCATTGCTTACACTCTGACCAGCAACATCCCAGAGATCACCCCCTTTCTCTTGTTCATAATCGTCAACATCCCATTGCCCTTGGGTACTATCACAATTCTCTGCATCGACCTGGGCACGGACATGGTGAGATGCCTCCCCCTATCTCAAACCCACTCACACACACACGTTAGTGAGTAAATGTAGAGTAGTGTATCACGCATTTACACTGCTTTCTCTGTTTAGGTTCCTGCTATCTCTCTGGCCTATGAAGCAGCCGAGAGTGACATCATGAAGAGGCAGCCCAGGAACCCAATGAGGGACAAACTGGTCAATGAGCGTCTCATTAGCATTGCTTATGGACAAATTGGTTAGTTTAACACACAAATATATCAAAGAGATACACCCTGCCTCCGTTTTTCTATATAGTTAAATATAAACACTTCTGTGTGTGTGTGTGCAGGAATGATCCAAGCCTTGGGAGGTTTCTTTAGCTACTTTGTTATTTTGGCTGAGAACGGTTTCCTTCCGTCTCATCTGGTGGGCATCAGGCTGTCCTGGGACGACCGAAGCACCAATGACCTAGAGGACAGCTATGGACAGCAGTGGGTAAGTCTACACACGTTGAGTTTCTCCGCATGTGTGTGTGGAAAGTGCCAGTTGTTAGGATTGAAGCTAATGAGTCTCTTTGCGCTTGTTATCGGCAGACCTATGAGCAGAGAAAGATTGTAGAGTTCACATGCCACACAGCTTTCTTTGTCAGTATTGTGGTCGTGCAGTGGGCTGATCTAATCATCTGCAAGACCAGGCGTAACTCGGTGTTCCAGCAGGGCATGAAGTAGGTTCACACACTGTGTGCATTTGACCAGTTGCATTTCTCTATGTCTGCATGAGACTTGTATCCAGAGTGTAACTGTATATCTATTTTTTTTTTTCTTCCAGGAATAAGATTCTGATCTTTGGTCTGTTTGAGGAGACAGCTCTAGCTGCATTCCTGTCCTACTGCCCAGGCATGGACGTGGCACTCAGGATGTACCCACTAAAGTGAGTCTCACACACAAACACATATACATGGATAAACACAGAACTATGAAGAATACACAATTAAAACTACATTTAAATGGGCCGGGCTACTGTGTAGGGATATACAGTACCTGTTACAGCCAAATCACATTATATGGATTGTATGAATATTAAAACCCACGTTTACTTTTCTCCTAGACCTTCCTGGTGGTTCTGCGCATTCCCATACAGTTTCCTAATCTTTGTGTATGATGAGATCCGAAAGCTTCTCCTGCGCCGAAACCCCGGAGGTATGCTTGTAACCACGATTTTAACGCAAGCACGCACATACACATGTACACAAAAAATGTTTTTAAACTAGAGTACTAATAAGGGACATATAATAAAAATAAATAAAGAAAATGACCATAATATTTTAAATGATAAAAGAATTACGGACAGTATTTAAAAGCACATGAAAATCTCAAATGATATGATTAATGATGTGCCGAGGCACGGGTTTTAAAGTCACGGGTTTTTATCCAAGTTTATTTTTCACTGTTTGAAGCATATTATTCAGTAACTACAACAAAAATGAATATGTTTATTATAGGTGATATTCAGCTGTACAAAGGAATGTAGATCATTTAGACAATACTGAGTAGCTAAGCAGAAGCAAAACGTATAAGCAAGTGCTATTTTATATCATTTAGTTTTTTGACACTCTCTCTCTCTCTCTCTCGCTCTCTCTTACAGGTTGGGTGGAAAAAGAGACATATTATTGATTGAAGAATTCCTTCTTTACTCACACCCCTACATCTTCCATTTTTCTTCTACTCCTTATCCTTCTATCCCTGTTCAAGACGCACAACCATTACCCCCAGCCCACCTCACCCCATTCAAAGAGACAGCAGCTTAAAGCCAACACCATGCCTGCCCCAAAGAGAAAACTACAAAGCACCTACCAATCATCTTGACCATCAAAGACCCTGCGCTGCTCCCATCACCCCTAATATTACTCTTTGCATGTCTTTTCACTCGGGTGTGCAACATAAAGTCAGTTATATATTTACCAATGGCAGCTGCATAATCATTATGTAGATCTGAGAGGAGCTTTTAACGCTAATCAGGAGTGTGTGTGCGAGCGTGTGTGTGAACGTGTGCGTGCGTGCTCTGCAGACAAATGGCCCAGCCCACTGCTTCTTCCTCACATCCACCTGCCTCCTCTTCTGCCTCCTTCTCCATGCCTTTCTACTCCTCTGTACTCCTCCTATCCCTCCCTCAACCCCTCTGCCTGTCCTCCAATTACACACGGGTATGTGGGTCACATGACTTGCGGCGAGACGCCACCTGCTGACACCGGTACACTCTGGTCAATTACTCCTGCTGACTCCTGTTGTCTGGGAGAAGACACGTCCACACCTTCCTTTTTCTTCTCTTCGAACTGTTCATGTTGATCATCCGTTGTTTTGTTTTTTTCATTGTGGTTTGCTGTGATGTTACTTTTAGAGCAAGGCCGGGTCATTCGCTGACTGGTTGTTTTTATTATTACGATTATTATTATTGCTATTATTATTACTGTTGTTGTTGATGTTAATTGAACATGGAGAGAACCATGTCGGCTCTTTCCGCATGAAAACACAAACATGGGTTTTTCATATTTTGTTCTCTCTCTCTAATTTATCGCTGTCTTTCTGTTCTCTGTTACCCCTGTTTCAAATCCAACTTCATATTGTGTGTTTTAGAAAGAAACCATATATATAATATTACTAAAAATTCAATGAAATAAAACACAACAAATACAAAATCACTAAAGAAAGAATGGTTCTCTTGCATGACTGTAGTAATGGTCTATAACTAGATACAGGGAAATGATACAGGGAAACCGTTATCAGGTATTAAGTATAGAATCAGTATGTACTTTTAACATTTTTGGTATGTTCTACTGCCATTATAATTCTAAACACACCAGGTTCTGCTTGCCATTCCTTTGAAACACTGTATTGTAAGTGATCTATCATTATATCACACATGAGTGGACTGAATACATTATATCCAACATAGAACAGTCATCTGTGTCATACGACAGGAGTTATCCTTTATTTGGTTTATGATTTTTCAGATTCTACAAGTCATTCGCAGCAAACCTGGTGTGTTTTGGGCCTTTATTTGTTGGTTTATCAGGAAACACATGTGGTGTGGTGTTATGGAGCGCCCCAGGTCTTGTGCTGTGTGTCTGTATGCGTGTGCGTGTGTGTGTGTGTGTGTGAGCGCGAGAGAGAGAGAGAGAGAGAGAGAGGGAGAGAGATGTATATATGGGTGTGTGAGTGCTTGGGGACAGTGCGCTGTAGCAGTCTGCTTAAGGCTGTGTCCATCTCAGAAAGGTGTGGGGGGTGAGACTAAAGAAAGGGACGAACATTAAATATAACAAATTGTAGAGAACATGTGTTGGAAAGCAATGAAATCAACACCAATAAAACATCTAGAACATTTAATACAACCGAGAACAATCTGTGTCTTTATTTCTCTCAGGAGTTCGATGTGTTAATGGGTCACAGCCTATGATTTACCATTTATTAAATGACAAGATAAAAACATGAAATGTGGAGTCTTCACAAACATAGCACCTGGTGCTGGGAAATACTGCAGTGCGTGTGTGTTTCTGGAGGTCTAGTATATTAGTAGCCTATTGTATATAAGCACAAAAGTATTTCTAAGCCAGTCATTTGTCAGGTTTCTCTGTTAATATGCTGGTGTCTGCAGTTTTGTCCAGAAGCTTCTATATCAGCGCCAAGTCGTGACTTGCAAAAGTCGGCATCAGTACATCTCTCTCTCACACACACACACACACACACACACACACACACACACACACACACACAGTCCTGTAGCTGGTCGGTGTGAGAGCACTGCAGTGGGTTCCCCTCCCTCCCTCTGCTTACTGCACCACTGTAATGGAGTATCGATCGCTGGCTTCTTTTGCCGCAGTATAATTTAAAGCCAGAGAGGGAGCCTTTTCTCCAAGGTCATCACTATGGCAACCTCAAAAAAGATGAGATTGTCGGCAGGAAGGAGAGGAAGAGGCCAGAGAGGTCAATGAGGTCAAAGGAGTCAGGCAGGAGGGAGCGAGAAATAAAAATGTGCGGCAGGATACAGAAGACTTGTGACTCGATACTTATTGATGGAAGGCCTTGCAGGATTACAAAGGCTTTTATTCTCCTTCAACTCATCCTGGAGAATTATGAGCAGTGACATCAAACATGGCACACGCTATTCACCAGGCGGAGGATTTTATTGCACTTTCCTTTTGATCAGAATACAACGTGGAGATAAAACACAGAGTTGAGAAAAGATATTTAAAAAAAGGATACTTTAAAAACATTGTGCGATTAAAAAAAAAGGGGGCAACCGAAAGACTGCAAAGAATTGCAATAAAAGCACTCAGGTTTGAAACATGCGCCGGACGAAGCTCATAGATAAGGCATGTCGTACATACTCTCTTTTCAACATCATTAAACAACTGCATGGATAGCTTTTTTTTTTTTTTTTTTTTCTATTCCCAAAAACTGGTTTACTTTTTTTTTTTTTTTTTTTGCATATTTTCAAAAAAAAACCAACAAAAACTGTAAAACACTCCTGAATAATATTCTATTTCTTCATAAAAGCAGAGACAGACGAAGTACCATAAAAACAAAGCAAAACACACATGGCCTTGTTTTTTTCTCTGTGATGTTACAGCTCTGACTTGTGCCATGATTTCTATTGGTTTATTTTTAATGCATGATTCACATGCAGTCCTTCTATATGTAACTGAAAGTGTACGAGCTCTACTGTACTTAATCTGCCCGTCACTTGACGTTTCATCTATTTGCTGGACAACATTTCTTTGAAGCTAAAGAATCATATCCGTAACTGAAACAGAAAATTTATTGATTCCTGAATAACAGTCTATCCACAGATCAGTAATTGATTAAATATTTAGTTTGTTCGTCACAACCGATTAGAAAGCAGTAACAATGTGCCGGCAAGACGTTTGGATAAACAATAGAGCGCGATGCTCGAAGCGCTGAGGAGCTAGACAGGCTCCATCAGGAGCTCCTCGATGTCGGACTGCTCCAGTTCACGGAAGGCGGCGTGGGAGCCGATCACAGCCAGCGTGGCTCCTGAGTGGATACAGGACACAAAATTCAAATTGGTTAGCTTTCCTTGTACTGTAATCATTGATACGAGGCAGCATTCCAGTACCTACAAGTCACACAGCCGGGAGTGACAGAGAGAGGATACTCACCCAGTACCCAGAAAACAGCCGCTCCAGCACCTGCAAGCCAGAACACGGGTAATGACACAGCTCCAGCCAGTCCCAACTGGTGACCATGAGTCAACTCCCGGCCTGACGGAAAAGGACAGCACACGGCGAAGGTGACATCGCAGACATCAACATTTACTACTGAAAGTCAATAAACTGGAGAAAAAAAAAAGCACACAGAAGCATTTTCAGATACACTAATACCCATGCGCGCACACACACTTACCAAAAACAACCAGCTTGGACTCTAGCGATTTCAGGTGGATGATGTAAAAGGCACCAGCAAATACAGCCAAAGCGATCAGCAGCATGGGCGAGCTGATACTGTGAGAAACACAAAGAGGACGTCACTGTTTAAATCAACAGTATTCGACTAAAACATTAGGAAAGGTCCAGTTTAAGGTGCTTTTAAAGGTCAGCGTAAGCAACGAACAAGACTGAATGGCAACAACAGTCGTCAATGTTTAACCATTAGTGATTAGTTTATGGCTGAAAATGTGAGTTCAGAGTGGCCATGCTGTATTTTGTTTTACGTGTAGTGATGCTTCATAGTGATGTACCCACTATGAACAAGTTCTGAAAGTGATACAGGAAGAACAAGCGCAGAACGTCCCCGTCCATCTGTCCTAAAACATTCTGTTCGGACCAGAAAAGGTCAACAAAATGAAAAATCAGTGAAGGCCTTTGAAAACTCTTTCCATTCAGAGCCAATATCTCTAGCCTTGCAGTTAAGTTCGGCAAAATAATTTAATACAACAAGCCATTTCGCTCAGCAGTCTCAGTTTCTAATAGAGGTGTGTAGTACAGGGATGACTGTATTCCATTCCCGAGTCTGCACTCCAGCATGCGGTATTAGACCTCTGGATTCAGACTGATGAAGTATAAAGTACTACTGAGTCTAAGGTTTAGCTACAAGAGTTACAAAAGAACATAATTCAAAATTATTGCCAAAGGATATTTACAACTGCTTTTTTTTTTTAACAACGAAAAAAGAAGCAATCATTAATTCGTATATGAGGAAATTATGAAGTAATCTTACACTGTCAGGAAAAATGGTACTGCACTGACTGTAGAGTGTAAACGTACCCTTTAAAAGTACAACAGTGACCCTTAAGATTCAATTATATACTTCAAAGATGTATAAAATGTACGCTACATTCACGGCCCTAGGTGAAACACACGGCCCCCGCCAATCAGCAAATAAATCTCTTACATGCAGTACAGGATGAGCCCCATGAAGATGAAGGTGTAGTTGCTGTGGTATGTGTCCATGTTCCTCACGACACGCTGGCACAGATCGCCGAAGTTCTTCGGTTTGGAAAACTTGCGCTGATCCACAAAGCTGGCCCAGGGCCTGATCGATTTCCGGCGACGGTCCAGCCACTCCTTCGCCACATTCCCAGAAAAGCCTTTAGGAAAGAATCTGGGAACACAAGAACAGACAGGGAGGATATTCCTGTCACATGCCTGCTCGAAGAAAATATACAATCTGATCCATTAACCAGATGGAAAAATAGGCACAGTGGTAACGTGAAGAATGTTTTATTTAACCACACTGTAAAAGCATTACTGATCACTTTAACGATTACAAACTGCAAGGTTTACATTAACGTGATTCTAACACAGTATCGTCTCGATGGACATGTGTAAATGTGGACAGAAGACTTCGTGCTTTCTCTGGAACATGACAAGCTGGATAGATGAAAATATATAGCAGTCTTTATTTTTAAATTAATAACATTTATAATGGCTGGAAAGTGAATAAAACACCTCAGGGTGTGTGGTTATAGGAAAATAATCAACTCTGTGTTGCATCTACGTGTATCGTACCACTGAGTGGTTGAATATTTTCCTAGAACAGCATGCTCGGTCATGTTTTACGCCTCAAGTTATAAATATAACGACTTACCTGCTGATCATCCGTGCTGCAGGAAGTTCCTCCGGCTCACTGCTGAAAGGGTCACCTGCCTTCGCATCCATTTCTAAACCCCTGCTTAATCACACACACACACACACACACAGAGAATAACATTTGAGGTGCATACTGATGTTGAATTCAACACAACCTGTGGCCTGTTGTTGTGGATGAGTAAATTATACCCGTCTCACAATGCATACTTGAATGGGTGTGGGACTTATATTCTACTTTTGGCACAGTTTATGGCTGGAGGCCCGATGAGTATAAAATAGGTGTGTACTAATAACTCCCAAAATAAAGGTGTGAAACACCATTATGTCAATAACACGTTAATTAATAGATTAATAGAGCTGAGTGATATTCAGTCTGGGACACAGAAGAGCAAAACGAGCTGGTTAACTGTGGAAACTCTTCATCAGCCATCTAGCTTTGACAGATTTTACTTACACAAACGAATAGTTACCTTTAAAGAACAGCACTTCTGTACCTACGTGATGGAAGGAAACTTTACAGTTTCTCTCTATGATCAGTTTCTGTATGATGTTTATCAACAACAAAGATAGCTGCTGTGTAACTACAAAGTTAAATCACAACGCACAAACTAATCTATTAATAAATAAACAATACCGAACACGACTATTTGCTGTAAGAGTAATAATATTTAAAACAAAAACAGCTTCTTACCGTGTATATCTGCGATGTTTACGTTGTGCCGATGAGAGGCGGACGTGCTGATGTGGAACAGCTTTTGTTTCTTCTCTTCCGGTACAGTGAGGTTTCTGTGCCTTGCCCGCTATCGCCCTCTAGTGATACTACACTAACGCACACTGTGGACAGGTAATAATTTGTGCTTTTACAGATGTTGATTACAAATTATTATCTGGTTCCTAATAAACCAGCTAACAAGTACAATTATTACATGAATCTGTTTTAAACGAGCACAACATAGTAGCGATTACAGCACATGAATTAGTTTCCCTTATCAACATGGCGGCTTTTGTTGGACGTCATGCTCAGTGCGTGCCGCGCACGTGATTGGTTAGTGCGTATGTGTTTGTTTTTCCCTACACGTGATTGGCCAGAGAGTGTTATTCTTCCATACGGTTGCCATCCACTGTTGTGAAGGGATGCTTCGAGAAATTTGACCGTGGTCATCATCGACTTACTTTGTTCCAAGTAAGTGGTGAATTATGGTTAAATATTTCAAGCACAGGTCGTAGATTGAGAATGGTTGGGTTTATAAGAGTAAAAACAATTAAAAAGTTCGTTTTAAAAGCTTAGCTAAAGAGTCTGTGAGAGCGATACAGCAGCTTGACGTCACTGGAATATCAGCTGTTTGTGAGCTAGTCGGGTAAACTAGCATAGCATAGCGACGGACATTTTTTCCTGAGGGGTAAACTAGCCTAGCATGTCGTCTGACGTTTATTTCTGTCAATTTAACTAGCCGTCGAGCTGACTAAGCAAAGTGTAAATATTCAGAATAACACAGCCCAGAGTACTGAGGTGTTTGTGACCGAGTTTGTGACCGAGTTTGTGACTCTTTGGTATGTTGTCACATCGCTGAGGCAGAAGGACTGTAGGGTTTGCTAGTTAGAGTCAGGAGGAAACGACTGTTTTGCTAGAGAGCGAAGAGATTAGCAAACAGTTCCGTCTTTTCTCATTATAAAATTCTGAAATACACATTTTTGTAGTTGGAGTTATATAAAAAGATTTTACAACACTTGGTTTTTCCTGTACACTTATTTCAACCATTTTGAACAAAACATTATGTAAGGTGGACACGTGATGTACACGTCATGATGTAACGTTTCGCGTTGTCAGTGCGCGAGGGCGTGGGGTTTTGTACACTACTATTTTGCTCATCATTCAAGCTAGTTGTCAGCTCCCATATGAATATTACATGCTAGGAATTGAATGTTTGACCTGGCAGAGTGCTGATTATCTCATCAGCGAAGCATATATTTCAATAACCAGAATACACATTTGTGACCCTTTGCTGTTGCAGAACCGTCTGTTGGAAGACTTGAACCATGGCAACATGCTCGAGGTACTCTCTGTACTGGGAGGAGACTGACTGCTTGAGCTACTATGACATGCTATCTCTACATGAAATCTTTGAAATCGTGGGGTCCCAGCTGACTGAGACTGATGTTGAAGTCCTGTCATTCCTTCTTGATGAAGCCTATCCTGCCAGGCATCCTCTTGATCCAGAAAACTGGACCGAAGAGGCTCCGCCGGACTCTGATTCACCTGTCAATTCTCCTTGCCCGCATCTTTTGGCAGCTTGGTGCAGGATACGCCCTAAGGGAGAGCCAGGTCCCTTTGCTGCCCGTTGCAAGCCGAAGAGTGGTGTTGCACTGTTGCTGGAGCTGGAGAGACGTGGTGTCTTGAATGAAGCTAATCTGGAACCTTTGTTGCAGCTGCTAAGAATTCTTACACGGCACGACCTCTTACCGTTTGTCTCCAGCAAGAAAAGAAGAACAGGTAAGAGATGGACCAACAACAAATTCAAAGCAGCTGTGCTTTCCTACATTACACACAGTGCTGTTTGACTATACTTGAAGGTCCACTATGCAGGATTTTGAGGGTATCTATTAGCAGAAACAGAGTTTACAATATGTTCCATAATATATTTATGGAATTCATAAGTATGTTTTCATTAGTGTATAATTACCTGTAACTATGAATCATGTTTTTGTAAGCGTAGAATGAGCCCTTTATCTACATAGGGAGCGGGTCCACCTCAATGGAGCCGCCATGTTGCGGGCTACAGTAGTACAGAACGCACAAACCTCTAGAGAGCATGTGGTGGGAATTAATCAGAGATCCACAAAACTGAGTTAGTCTTTTAAAAATCTCCTTTAATCAGAAAAAAAGTGCACAATCGACAGAAGAGGAAAAAGAGAAAGAGGAAAAAAAGAAGACCCCCACGCTCAATAAGGTGCGGTTTATATATGCCAAAAACAGGTTTCAACCAGGTTGATATGGCCCCCTTCTTCGAAGACCAAGCTAGGGCGGAAATGTTTGGCCGAAAAAACTCATAAGATCACACATTAAACAGCAAGAAACATGTTAATTTCCACTACAGAGCACCTTTTGCGTGGCAGTGTGAATCCGGAAAAAAGCACTGGAAGGACGACGAAGAAGAAGAAAGAAAGACAGGGAAGAAGAAATAAGAGGAGTCAGTGTTTGCTGGTGCAGACTAACAAGTGTGAGAACCCAAATTTTGAAAAGTGAAGGATCAAACCTATTATTTAGCATGGAAAAAGGCAAGGAATTGTGAATGTAAGTACATTGAAGTGCGCTATATATGACCACTTTACGTTCTAATACATGCTTAGAAAGGGATAGGTAAGGGGAGGGCAGTCGGGTGGTTGAATCCTGCATAGTGGATCTTTAAAGCTCACAGAGATCCAAAGTTTCAAGTTTCATACTAATACCGCGATCAGTGCCACTGTGCTTGTCGCCTTGTAACTGAACGCATCTTGGGACATTGAGTCCAATGTTTACTGTCACCACTACTACTTTGTTGGATTCTTATTAATATGAAATTAAACATCACTGGAAAATCACGTAACTGGAATAATGAAAATACTGCACCAACCAATGAATAAGCACATGATGACCAATGAATAAGCACATAATGTGTTTCAGGGTGGAGTTTTCATTTAACATCAAGGGACTTGACATTTATGTCATTCATTGTCCCTTAAAGATAAATTCATTCTTACATTCTTGCATTCTTCCTGTCAGTGTCACCAGAGAGAGAACCTGTGAGCTATCTGGAAAGCAGAGAACACGCAAGTTCACCCTCAGACCTGGCAATCACACAAGCGTCTCAGTGGAGGGCAGGTGAGTTGAGGTGGTTTTTATTTTGATCACAAATTCACAAACTTGCCACTTCTGGTCGTTGAAATTCTCCAAGGGTCTGCTAGTCCTGGTTGCCTGGGCTTGTGATTTATCCACACCTGCTTGGTTTATGTGAAATGGTCCTGAGGTATGTGTGTATCTGGTAATTAGGTGTTGGTTCAGCTGTCACATCTGCAGCGGCACGAAGGAGAAGGGGAGGAGGGCGGGGCCGGGCAAGAAAGGCCAGGGATCCGCCAGAAAACATACCTCAGCCTGCACCTAAGAAAGTGACCTGCGGTAAGACCACTTTACCTTCATGGTTCACATGCTCTCGTTCTTTCCGTCTTTCTTTTAAACCTCTCCGTTTGTGCCCTTACTCATCCCATCGTCATTCTCCCACAGTTCAGATTTAACCAGCCTTTTATCATGACCCATTTCTGTTCTGTATGTGTAAACAGCAATTATAAATGTCCCCTGTTCCCCTCTCAGATTTCCTTGCAATCTGCACCCTTCTTTAGTGTTTGTGCGACCTGTCGCCAGTCTCTGATCTATCTGGCAGGTTTTAATATCTGTACAGATGAGCAGTCTCTTAGCAGACCTGCCGAAAGCAATTCATGTGCTTGTCAATGACTTCACGTTTTAAAAACGTGGCATTCTGATCAAACGTTACTATCTGTGTTTCATATTTGTCACCATTAGTCTAGCCCATTTATTCCTCCATGCTGTTCCTGTATTCATTCATCACGTTAAACTGATACTGCTTTTGATCAAACTGCCCTCACAGAATCAAAAACAAGCTCCTTTACCTATGTGTATTAATGTGATTAGGTCATAGATAATCTGCTCTTTTAGGATTTGCCTCTCTATACAAAACCCATTCATCAGACCCTGATCATTCTGCTGCTTCACCGTTTTGCTTTGACTTATCTGTTTGAATTAATTTTTCATCTAATTGCAGTGAAAGTACAGTGTTTTGTGCGTAATACACTTAGCACGCAAGCGCTCTGTCTCCTGACACCCTCCGTCTTTAAGAGGCGCACCAGGCTGTCGGAGATGGGGACGGCCATTTTGTGCCGTTATGATGCAGGATGATTCAGTGTCTGAATCAGACCCACTGCATTGCTCATCACACCGAGACTGCTGACTCAGCCAGTGTTCAGATTAGCACGCTTAAAGTGCCTGTCCATTTATTAATAACAATGTGATGTGTAAAGCCAAAAATGTTGGGAAACTATTTATTAAAATTGTTAAAAAAGGAGAGTCTGGGTGTATATTGCTGCAACACTGTCAAGTGAATGTATATTAGTAAAGAAAAAAAAAACAGTGATGCTAAAAAAGAATATGGCTATAACTACAGATGTACATCATAGTTGCATCACTCGTTGTAGAAAGAATTTTCTTTTTAACTTAGACTTAGCACTCTTCCACTGTATGGTGTGGGTCGCCATGGCAATTTAACCACTTTTTGTCCTGTGCTGTTTACAGGCAGCCTATTTACACTGAATAGTTAGCCTTCTTGGCCAGGCGTCATTTGAGCTCAGCTCGGTGTTAAAAATAGTCTAAACCATCGGTTGGTCAGACGAAGTTGTCACAGAATAATTCAGATTCCTGTCTCAGGCTGGAATCAAAAGTCTTCAGTAGCGACTCTATTTTCAAAAGTCCTTCGTCTGGTGGATTTAATAATAGGCAACATTCTTTTTTTATTTAATTACTCTTCTTCTTGATGTTCACCTGTAGTTTGCTTTATTAGAATGTGAGCCAAGTAAAATCAGGCACTTTCTATGCCACCCATATTCTAACATCAAACGAGATATGTCGCCTTCATTTCAATCATTTAATTTTTCCTCAAACAAATTTAAGTAATCTATCAGTAGTCACCACCTGAAAACCTCTAGAGAAACTCCTCCTACCATCACGGCTAGCGGTATATGGAGGACACCTGCGTTCTGTCATGGTACAGACTGTCCTACAGTACCAGTCAAACGTGTGCACACACTTCCTTATTCAATGACTTTTCTTTGTTTTTATTACTTAAAACACACTTCAAGCCTTAAAGTAATGATGGATTGTCGTTTCTCTTTACTTAGTTGAGCGGTTCTTGACATAACATGGATTACTACAGTTGTGGGATAGGGCTGTTTACTAGAATTTTATTATTTACTATTGACTGTTTGATCTCAAACACATTAAGAAGGTAAGAAACGCCACTAATGAACTTTTGACAAGATACATTTGTTAACTGAAAAACATTCCAGGTGACTACCTCATGAAGCTGGTTAGGATAATGACCGTAATGTACAAAGCTGTCATTAACACTTTTTTTATTTACCACATAATTTCATGTATGTCTCATATGTGTTATTTCGTAGTTTTGATGTCTTCAGTATACAATATAGAAAAGAGTCAAAATAAAGAAAAACTTATGAATGACTAGGTGTGTCCAAATTTTTGACTGGTGCTGTATGTTCAAGTTTGTCACCAAGCCGTGCCGGGATGTTCAGTGGAAAAGTGCTACAGTCATCTTTAATGGGTTGTAAAATGAAAACAGTTGTGCGTAAATGGAAAAGACATCTCTTTTAATAGACTTTTGTATGGACAACTTGTTTATCTGTTTATAAAAATTGGATGAAGATTTTAACCCATCTAGCTAAATGAAATTATGATCTGCATCCTAAATTAAAATGTGTCTTGTGGACTGTAATTGAATTTAAAAAAAGAGCTAGTCTCTGTTATTCTACCAGGGGGCAATAGAGCAATAAACCCTGCAATTCTTCATTATCAGGCTAGACATTTTTACATATAATCAAAGTTAGGTCCATTTTAGTTCCAGGTTCTAACACTACAAAATGAAGACATGTGCTTGAAAAGTCAAATACAAGACATTAGATTTTGTGGGAGTAAATTACAGTCTGCTTATCTGTTGTGTCGGAAATGTACAGTGGGGTCCAAAAGTCCAAGACTACACTGGAAATCTGTGATTTAAAAAAAAAAGATTTTAGAATAATGAAATATTTAAAACAAAGAATATAACTAATATCTTGCATATTGAAGATTCTGCACTATTTCTAGGTCCCTATTTAAATGGAAGAAAATGTGTGATATTGACCATGTTAATTACTTTGTACAAAAGGTCAGACTTTCCTCACATCTAATCTCTTCTAATGAAGCGTGTGTTCATATGACGCTCTGATGGATTTGATCTAAAATGAATCCTGAGGTTTTTCACAAACGTGTGGAGCTCGAGGGCACGCTGTCATTAAAGCAAAAAGGAGAAAAAACTAAAAATAAGAAATGCTGAAATGTACTTAATATTTCAAAAATTTATCTAAGTATATATGATTCTACCATTCACTCAATGTGTTTTCAGTAACGTCATTTCTAATTAAAATTGTTGTATTTGAAAAGAATGTGTGTGAGAAGCGTTTTCACCAGTGCTCTCAGACTTATGGACCCCACCGTATGTGCACTCAGAATGTACTTTTTATAAAATGCTGACGAATGATGACGCAGATTTTTTTGGCCTGGCCCACTCGAAACTGGACTAAATATAATGTGGCCTTTTACCTAAAATGAGTTTGACACCTCTGGTCTAAAGCCTTCATCGAAAACACAACACTTCTAATGAAAGCACCATACCAACTAATCAGTGTTGTTTGTTCAAATGAATGTGAATGTGTCAGAATGGTTGGTGATTCATATTTTCTCTTTGAACAGTCTGAAAGGGTGCTAAATGGGTAAAGGAGTGGGCAAGAAAAAGTGCCTCACGATCATTACAGATCGCTGCTATGTTTAATGCTGCTCTGTCATAACAGGTAAACAAACCACTGCATTAGTCACTGGGAAATAAAAAGAAATATGGGTTGTGCCATGATAAAGGTCCACTAAGTTTAAAAACAAAATCTATATTTCTAATATCAGCATGGAAATAGAAGTGAGTGGCATAGTGAGCTTCAAACTTTGCGCACAACGTTTAGCACAGCTGCTGTCAGTTATGCAGTCAACATTATGGCTTGCAGTTGACCAATGTAAAACTGGTGCATTCCCCAAGTTTGACACCAGAAAACAAAAATAACACGGAAATAATTAATGACACAACCTCCTGACGTGGTAACAGATTTCTAAAATTGTAAGTCTGAAATTATGAAAGTCTCTTTTAATTATTATTTATGAAAATATTTTCTTATACGGAGTTATCACTTCCTGCTCCATCACTGTGTCACTCGGTACTGCGAAACAGAGCACTTCTGGGGACTACAAATGATCCTGAACAAAGTAATTTCAATATTTAAACTTCTTCTTTGCAATCAGCATCATAATTTGATTGAGAGTTAATATGTCGAGAAAGGTTTTGCCAGATATCACAACTGTAGAAAAGTAATAAGATCAACTGGTTTTCTTTATGTTCATTGTAAGTGTTGTACTTGTTTCTTATATGATGTATAATAAAATCAAGTGCTACTGCAACACAAGGCCTAATACGATGATCAATGAATCAAATTCATTTGCAGTTAACAAATAAACGTCTGGCTTCTACTAGCCAAATATAGTGTAAGGCGTTGATATCGCATTTATTTAACCCTATGGATTATACCCACTTTGATTAGTTACAAGGCCATGATTTCAAAATAAAAAGCCCACCAACAAACTAAATTACGTCCATGTCCTTCAACTTCCTGCTTGTACACGAAACAAATAGCTGGTTGTTTCCTCTCCAAGTCTTGACAGATGAATTATTTCATAAAGTCATTTAATTTTTGTTTTTTTCGGTGAAACAGGACGTGATGGTCTCATTATTAAAATGTGAATGTATTACTTAGTGGACCTTTAACTAGATATTGCATTCTACTCCATTTACAGTGAAATTATCTCTTTCTTTCTGTGAAATATTTGACTAACTAGTAGATGTCCCTTCCAGTGTCACTTCAGATTCCCAGACATCTTCATTCTGCATGATCACATTATCTTTTCTCTTTATTCATGCTCTCGCTCTCTCAACATAACATAATGCTGGGACATGATATGAAATTCACTTGCTCTGAATGAAAGCAAACGCTTTAAGGCTCTCTAGAGTCTGTATGTCTGAACTTGGCAAAGCTCGCTGATCCACTGTCAGTACGTGTGATTATATCGTCCTCATTCACTTTCCCCCGTTACTGCTCCAGCTTCTAGACATCGAGAACCCAAAAGAGAAAATGCGTAGTATTTCAGCTCCTTGTAGATGAAGGAAATACATTGCAGTCAAAGTGTTAGGAGCATTAACCCAGTGTTGTCTGCCATAAGCTTTGTTTGTTTGTTTTAACCCCTTTTTCTTTTTTTTATACTTTTTCCCTGTACATGTGGCACTTATGGGTTGTTGTTTTGTTTTGTTTTTTTTTGAATGACAAAAAGTTTTGTTTCTTTTTAGCTTTACGGAACGATATGATATTTTCAATTGGTTTCCGTAACCAAAAACAGAAAGAAAAATCTAGAATCTCATAGGAATAAATTGAACATTGACCAAAGTGCCTTGAGATGAAACAGAAAGTTTATTATTTCCTATTTAACCCAGTCTGTTTGTCTCATTATCACGTAAAAAGGACCTTATTTTGAAACGGCAGAAGTTTCTCTTCTCACTATTTCTGTGTGCTTTACATGATGCCTAAAACCTGTGTCGGTTATACTCTTAAAAGCAGCTTGCCATTTAAGATACAGTCCTGCTTTACCATGAATGCCCTGTGACCTTTGACCTTTTGCTCCTGAACGTGCTGAAAGTGCTCTTTGCTCTATTGACCCCACATTTGATTCCAGCAGGTTGACTCAGGAATGGGTAGGAAAAGCAGGAGAACGGATAGCGAAAGAGAGAGTGCACGCCACACTAAAGGGCGTGCGCTGTCCTCTCTGTGCGATCATACACACTCAAGCCAAGTGCGTGCATTCTCACTCGTGCTCTCCTTCACGATGCCTGGTCCATGTCTAAGGTAAAAAAAATTTACCGTCCTCTCTCGGTTAAGAGGAGGGGTGAAAGTGCTGAATGTTACCATTATGAACAATCCACTTCCTCAAACCATGATTCCCCAAAAGCTATTTTTTTTATTTGTGTAGTGTTAGTAGACTGTGGGGAACAAGTAGTACAGAATTCTGGAGAAAGTTGTTGGCCACAGAACTGACTCAAGAAAGGCAGAAAATTTCTTAATGTTCTCTACCTTGTGTTTTCATCTCTGCTAAATGGGAGCGAAACCTTCATATAATGGGAAAATTGTTCAAAAACAATATCTTTTTCACAGATCTTTCACAGCTATCAGGGTTCTCCTGAATGCGTGTCATTATAACTGATCAAAACTCAGGAAGTCAATAACAAACCTGAATCTGCCTTGAGTGGTAGCTCAACCTAGAGAAATGTCCAATTTTTCATTTTGTGAGCAGTTCTGAGGAAAATGACCCAACAGAGCTCTTGCTGAATATCACATTTGAAAAAAAAAATGTAGACGTAAATATCATTGGTGGGGAGGGGGCTACAAATTCAATTTATTTCTACCCATATAGAACTGAAGCTTATGAAATTACCTGCTTTGACCGCAACAGAGGAACAGCCTTTTTGGAAAACGTTCATCCCAAACTCTGCTTGTCTCTTTCTCTCTCCTTTGTGTCCACAGTTGAAAAAGAGACTGACTCAAGTGTCAGGGGCAAAACAAGTTGGCCATCCTCACATACTAAGAGAGGGAGAGCGCGAACTTAAAGAACGAGCTAAAATAGCGAACGGTTGGTGAGCAGCCTCCTGCTCTCGTTCTCTCTCCCTCCGTCTTGGTTTGTTGCTCATCAGAAAAGAGGGATGGATATAATGTGGAAGCTCTTCGCATGGAGCCGCTCCTCGTTAAATTGTGCCTAAAGGTTGTGTTTTGCTGGAAAATGAAATGACCTGTTTTTATTTATACTGTAACTAACGAAATTGGAATCCTAACTTTACCATCATGGATTAATGTAATTTTGCTCAAATGACCTCCTGTCTAATTCTCTGTAAACAGTACACACACAAGCCATCATTAGAGAAAAACTGTTGCTTCATTTATTTTGTACTGAATCATCTTCCTGAACTCAGTGGTGATAGTGGAGGTGGAGGCTTGATGGAGATGTTTTTAATTTTATTTATTTTTTTATTTTATAAAAACAATGCAAAAAAAAACTCTGCATGACAGCATGAGAGGTGCTTTATAATGGAACAAAATGGAAAGTGCTATGCGAATGTTTCTTTTTTTTTTTTTTTTTTTTTTTTTTTTTTTTTTTTTTTTTTTTTTTTTTAAAAAGAAAGCTTTTAACCAATTTATGTTTCCAGTTTGTTGTGTGCAAACCAACATTGAATTTAATATATGTGGGGAAATTTTTGAACAAGATTAAGATAGATCCAGGGGGGAAAAAAGCTCAATTAGATTGATGTTTCTCTAGTTACCTGTTTTTACACTCCATTCTAAAACCTACAGAGATTTGTATTCTTTTATTCCTTTCACTTGGAGGTGTATAAATTAAGAACGAAGAAAACATTGCCTTTCCTTGTGCTCTTGTTCAGTTAGCATTGTCACTGGTTAATTTCCATTACAGTATTTTGCAATGTCTTTTTTGATGCCTACAAGAAGTGCTTGTTGCAGACAGTAATGATAAATGAACAGTGATATGTAGGAAGGTTAATTATGCTAATGTTGAAATCCAATACAATCTCCTTGTAGTGATAGACTATGTATAGAGTCCTATTATTATCCTTTCATACGTAATAAACTAGCTGTTTTAGAATCATATTGAAGCAAATGCTGTTGGACGAGTATCTCAATCTTTAATATTTATTATAACTATTATTATTGCTCATTTAAAGATGTGTTTTTTGAGATTTCTCATAACATTCTCATGAATTTGTTAAAAAAAAAAAAAAAAAAAAAGATTTCTCATGATAGCGCTCAATGTGTCCATGGAGTTCTTAAGATACTCTTTCGCTTTTAAGTCACCAAACATGAAAAGCGAGTACGGTTGGCTGAGGGTGGGAAGGTTGGATTTGTGTTGCAGCCATGTTCTGAAGATCGATGGGTCCACTCCTCTTCTGACATGAAATGACATGAAAGGAAATGACATCACAACGAAGCACTGGTTCAGTATGTATCTTTCAATCGTATCTTGCCATCTTTGTGCCCTGTGCTGTTGCATGACATCAGTTCCTCCTCCTGTTCTCGAAATGACCACAAGGTAGAGCCATCCTTTACTAGTCAGTGTTACTTCTGACTGCTTGGCCTCTGAAACTGTTTAGTTCAAATCAAAAGCCCAGTTCTGCTCACTGGCAGTCCACCTTGAAAAAAGTGAAATCTTTAGGACCCGGGAACTGCAATTTAGTTCGATCACACTGAATTAACTGAAACTAAGCCTTCTCTTTGGCTTGATGCTGAATTTCCCAAAATGAATTGTGACTCCAAAATGGGTGCGAGGTTAAAACAGGACAGTCGAAAATTCCGCATAATGCAGAGGACCAGTAAGAAACAATGCTGTATTCCCCAAAGTGCTGGAAATCCTGCAAACCACCATGTTGAGTTCTGCTTGCTCAATTAAATATCCCTGTCCATTTCTAAAGTGTAACTACACTGAGTGGTCTTCTGCGAGATCCATTGTTCACTCAGAATTCACCCAGCTGAAAAGTGTGAACCCTTTCTCGACTGTCTGCTACTAGAACTGAAATCATTATTCTCCTTTTTTTACTTAATCTCTAAGTGCATTTTTAACATTCAGCTGTAGCCTCATCTGGACCAGATGAATGTTTTACTCATTTCAGTTCATGTTTCAGTCATCGCTGTCAGGCTGTTGAGCTCCCTGCTGTTTATAGCCACAATGCTCCTGAGCAGAATAATTTCACTTTAAGGCCATTAAGTACTCGGCCAAGAAATACTGTCCTCCTGCACTCTGTAAAACTTATTGTGAAAGAACATCCGAGACCTCTTAAGAGACAGGTTATTGTTTGTTGATGTGCTTAATCTGTTTGGTTATTGACAATTTTCTTGCTTATTTCTCTACCTTTTTATCCCTCTCTTCTCTTGCCTATCCATCAACTCTTGTTTTCACCCTTTGCTTTTTTTAAATTCTCATTCATTAATACCCTCTACCCATCCTGCTTGCCTTGCCACTTCTTTAATACTTCCCTCTTATTCTGTCACCCTCTTCACTGTCTTTATCGACTCATCCCTGTGCTGGCACCTGGCCTACTCTCCCATCTCTATTCACCATCCCTCCCTCCCTGCTTTCTGTTCTTTTCCTCCATTCTCTCCCCTTTTACTTCTTTCCTCATGGCAGACATCCGGCTGCGTGTTCGGGCTGAGTACTCGGAGCACGAGTCAGCCCTGCGTGCCAGGGTCTCCTCGGATAAGCAACAGCCTCTGGAGCGGCAGTTTGAACTGTTCAGCCGCGCCAGCCTTCTGCTGCGCGCTCGTGACCTCGGCTCCATCGTCTGCGACATCAAGTTCTCTGAGCTGCAGAACCTGGACGCATTCTGGGTCGACTACCTGAGCGGCGCCCTCCTGGAGGCGCTCAAGGGCGTCTTCATCACAGACTCGCTGAAGAGAGCGGCTGGGCAAGAAGGCGTGCGGCTGCTGGTCAGCGTCGACCAGGACGACTACGAACAGGGCAGGATGCTACTGCTGAGCAACCAGGCATTGCACCAGTAAGAACATGTCCTCATGTTTATAAAATAGACCTTGACCCTGGCCTTGAGTGAGACTAGGATTTAGTGCATGAAACTCCTCATCAGTAGTGACTTCTGTGTAGCCTGTAAAAATGTATATCTTCATAGGGATGTTTTGGGGTTTTTAAATATGAAAACCTGCTAAGGATATCGACGGACCCATTTTTTAATGGATTGTAAAAAATAATTTGTGCCACTAGGTGGCAGTAGATGACATCAGCTTCTCTCTTTTGAGATTTTCTGGCTGGTTAACTCTTTTTTTTTACCAAAGAATTACCACGGATACTGTGACTGCTTATGATCACTGTATGTAAACGTCATAAAATATTTACATTTTTATTGTCTTTATCAACATAAACATAACAGTGCCATGTTTGTCTGTCACGCAGTACCTCCTTCTCCCACTTATCTGTACCATTTGCCATCCTACCTCTTCTCTTCTACTGTATCTGTTAAACATGCTTCCAAATGCTTGGCTGTAAAGTCGCAGGAAGGCTTCTCTAAAGTGCACTAATGTTGTTCCTTTGTTCCCAGGCCCTGAGAAATACAAAGGCTGCCAAAAAGAAGAGAGAAGAAAAGTGCTCTTGAATTAAAGTATGACAATGCAGGATGGGCTGTGTATGGATTGAGAGTAAATAAAGAGGGATTAGAATTCAAGTATGACTGAAAGAGGCGCAAACACCTTACCAAACTGGTACAAAGTTCGCAGTAGACGTATGTTTGTAGTCTAATCGATAGTGTAAACATTCAGACCACACGTAAGCTATGAGCAGCTTTCTGTGCTGCTGCTAATTTGTGCATTACAATACGTCTTTGGTTACACCCCAGTTTGAAATAAAGGAGACCCAGCTGAAACTGGTTATGCATTTTATGTTAAGGGTAGATGGGTAGTGGACACGAATTTGCCTTGATTTTGCTCTGATTATGTTGATTAGGCGTCTACATGGAAGAAGAGGAAACTGAGCTTAATTAAATACTTTGTAACCAAAGGTATTATTCAAAAAGTACCAAGATTGGTCTCCAGAATGGTCACTATTTATCACTTAATCAGAAAAATATCCCTAGACTGGTAGGGTGTCTTGTTTTCTATAAGTTGGTTTGTGTGTGTGCTCACTACAGCAGAACACTGAAGAAACGGAACAGTGGTGTTAACTAACCTGGTAATTATGGGTATTTATGGACCAGATGTAACCTAACATCTGCGTAATAAACACCAGCATTCCAAGACCCAGGTCCAAAATGTCTCAGAGATGCTTAGAGACAAATTACGAGTCATTTCTAGTGAAAGGGATTCTTAAAAGAACACTTTCACTCGAACAGATGATTCAGACAAGCTGCAGTCTTCTTGACCTTAAGTCAGAACAACACTGAGCCTTTATAGGATTTTTTTATTAAGAAAATATGGGTTAATACATATGTTATGTTTGTAGGCTATCATTTGAAGACAATGTAAACAAACAAAAAAGTAGTCCTGGGTAGTGATTCGTTTATACTCTTGTGTGTCTGGTGAGTCAAGATTGTTTATTTGTGTCCAGCATTTTCCGTCTGTTTCTGTTTAAACGTTTTAATTTGATGAACGCATGTATAGACATTTATATTAAAATTTTGACTTGAATTCTGAATAAAACATTACCACAAGCACTTTTTCCTTGTATTTTTGCCTGATTATAATTTGCCTGCTCAGTGCTTTCTTGTCTCAGGAAACCTTAACAAAAAATTAAATACAGCATATAAATATTCTGACATTAATGAACTCTAGCCTCACAAGAACAAAATTTCTCAATGGAGTTTTGTGAGGTTAAGAACTAGCCACCAGTAGATGCCCTCAGTCTTCCTGTGGATAAGACTTTACAGCCTGCTGCTGTTCTCAATTTTCTTACAGGTGTAGAATTAAAACCAGACCCTGTGCCAATCATGTGGCCGTGCACTTACTGTATTTCTGTTCACTCACTTATTGAACCAGAGGGTTCCCACTGTTATGTCCATTTATGTTCTGGAGTCCAACTGCATGTATTGCTGCACAAAAATATTCTTCATTTCAGAGTAGACTTTACCTGGTAAATAGATAAGGTAAGTCCTGCAGCTCAAGCTACGTGACATGCTTCATTCGGTTTAGCATTACAACCATTCTGGGCCATTTCTTTGGCCACTATACTCACAGTAATCACCCTATACTAACACCTTAACAGGGTATTTTAGTCATTTTAAATCTAATAATAAACCATGAGATAATTGGCCATATGTCACATGGCAAAAAAAAAAAAAAAAACAACTGGAAAGATTCAGACCTGTTTTGTACCAAAACTGATGTAATGTTAAAATAAATGTGTCCATAACATACATATATATTGATATTTACTGGAATGGGTTCACCAATTACGGAATGATATACTGAATGATTTACTATAAAAATTGTGTTTGGTGTTGAGTAACTTAAGTGGCTGGTTATTTACATCTTTTTCCCACCTCACATAGGTTCGGTGTGGATAGGGATGAGCAGGTAGGGTAACGTGCCCAAACAGTGGCAGCCCCGGCGCACCAAGGCTCAAACACCAGACTTTCTGATCAGCAACCCAGCCCTTTAACTGCCAAGCCACTACACCCAACCCTAACAAAGGTAGGAAAAGAAACATTTCACTCAGTCCCTCTTATCAGGAACCCCTACACTATAGGTCACTTTGTACGTACACAATTACTGACTAGATCCCATGTGTTGCTTTGCGCAATTTGTCAGCTCCTCTCTATTCTGTCCATCAATGCCAAGGGACTACCACACCAGAGGACCACTACTGAGATGCTATTATTTGGGAGGTGGGAAATTCTCAGCACAGACATGACATGAACAGGGCATGTTAGGGTTTGATACTGGTGTATCAGGTGAAGCAGTTTTGCTGGAATTTTAAAACTCTGTACACTTGCTAGCCACTTTCTTACACACACTTCGCTTCTTCCACCTTGCAGGTGTACAGTTAGTGTGTTTATCTGATCATTTCCCCTGCAAAATGTATGTTCTCAGTGTTTGGTTTCTGACCACAGGACTACAGGACCCAGCCATGATAGCTAGATATTTAAAATTCTCATGATAGACTTTTACCATATAGTAATCACTTCACAAATCAAGACAGTGGTATTCCTATGACAATTGTGTACGAAAACAGTTGGATTAGTTGTATATATACAAATTAACCTACAGTATAGGTTATGTGTACTTGATGATAAAAAATAGCCCATGCATTTGGCAGGCTTACTTTAAAAAATAATAATAATAAAAGATGTGCACTCTGAATTAAATCACTGGGTTATTTTTACACCTCAGTTGCTGGGTTTAGACTCAAAACGGCTTGATCATGAGTGACCCAAGCATGCTGAATAAGAACAAGCTCATTGCATCGAGGTTCATTTTCTGGAATTTTCCACTGCATCTGTTAAAATATGAAAAGGTTTAAAGTAAGGAAAATCAGCTGGAACTGCAAGTAATGTAACTTTTTGGTCATGTTTAACCCAATTAAGTTGCATCTTTTAAAAGTATTTTTCCATATTACCCAGACTGTCTGTGCAATAGCTTTCTGGGGAGCAGTGTTAGCTTGCTAACAAAATGTACTCTAGGTAACATTAAATGGGGGGGGGGAACTATAGCTGAAATTGGCTTCTTGTAATAAATAAGACACACATTCAAAGCCTAAATAACATTCCAGCATGTAGAGATAACATTTAGGGCTGTTACATAATTATTAACGTTACTTCTGTTAGTTTTTAGTGTAACATAATCTCGGATTGTCGGTTAGCACTGGCGTCTACAGCCTAATAACATCCTGCAGGGGTCAACATGCTAACCCTCCCTCGCTGGATTAAAAGAAGCCATGCTGTGTTATTCAGTATTGATTATTTTTAACTAGAATGTAGCCTACATGTGTGCTGAAATTAGGCTTCTGTTTAAAAGTAGTGGTCTCTTTCTAGAGCAGGGTCAAAGAAGATCCCTGGCTGGACGTGCTGCGTTTTAAAGCTATTTTTAAGAGGAGAGAGGGTGAGTCTGCGCTGTCTGTGGTGCTGAAGCTGGTGGTCAGGGCTGCCTGAGACCAACCGCCATGCTGCTGAAATGACGCCCATCTCACTCCTCTGTCTCACTCCAGTCCTGGTGAGTCCCTGACCTGACCTGCTCTTTTCCCTCCTCAATTCAATTCTTCTTGATTGTCATTATACCAGTACAGCATATAGAAAAGCTTTCTCACTGTTCCGTCTGGTGCAACATACACAGTATAAAAGTATGGGACACTGCAGGGGCAGTGCTAAAGTACAAAGACAATACACACCGCAATTCTGGAAGCAAGACAGAGCACACTAAATTAAACTATAGTGCATGCTACGGGTATACTCTCATAAATAAGGGTAGTGTGCCACCGCATCATTCTTTGTCATTGGGGACGTATCCTCAAGCGTGCTATTTCGGGGTTTTTTTTTACGTTGTTTTTTTTTTTTTTTAAGTTTACAGTGAATTCAATACTGTTGTAGCAGACAGAATAATTACACATTGCACCACAGATTGCATGAATAACAAACACGTTGCACAATCCTGACTGACTTGATAACAACACTATAATGCAACACTTTCAGCTCTTCACACTAAAAAATAGTACGAGTGGGAATCAGCAGGTAGGTTGCACATGTGGTTCCAGCTCCATCGCATGTCACAAACTGAATCGATATAGTCATAGTGTCAAGGTGCATTTTAAACGAGATGTCTTGTTAACATGTTTTTGCCATAACGTCAGCATAAATCCAAGGCCTTCTCTCTTATTCTGCCTCAGGTTTTGCTGAATCCGTTCTGGCTGTGCAGCATTATTAGGCTAATTGTTTGCGTGAGATTTCATAACAGGCCATGTCATAGCTACCGCACCTGACCTTGTACAGTCACACGTAAATTTTGTCTTTATTTTTTCCTGTCTTTCTTCTCCTACACTCTCTCGCACGCGCTCATTCTCCTATCGCCCAGTCAAGAGCAATGAACACGTCGCCATGGAAACCGCCAACAGTCACGGACAGATGTGTGTGTGTGTGTGTGAGGGGGTGAGGGGGTGATGGTCTTGGTGTTGGGTGTGATGAGAGGTGCACGTCTGACCCACTCCCTACTGCCTCTGACCCCCATCACCTTTCACCTCGGATTCAAATTCTGCCTCCTCAACCCGAGTCCCCCCTTCTGTCCCCACACCGGCCCCCAACACGCACCTCTCTGCCCCCTCCGCCCCCATCTCTCCATATCTGCCCCGTTCCTTCTCCATCCGTCTCTAGCTCGTATACAGCCAGACCGCGCAAAGCTATATGGCGGACACTGCGGCCGTGCGTCGATGGAAAAGCTGGTAATGTCTTTAGGGGAAATGCTAAGCAAAAAAAAAAAGCTTTAATCTTTATATAGACAACTTTTCCTTGCTTTGTTAGTGTTTAGTTCATTCTTGTTTCTTTCTACCTTTTTTGCTCTGCTCTTGCTTGTTGCCTAAATTGAGAGTAGCTTTCAAATGATTGTTTATAACTTTGGGTTCTGCTGTAAAGAGAGAGAGAGAAAGAGAGAGAGAGAGAAAGAGAGAGAGAGAGAGAGAGAGAGAGAGAGCGGCAGGGCTAAAGGCCGGGACTTTAGTTTCTTATTGATTAGTCGGGAAACTAATTCCATGGTCTCTCTCTCTCTCTCTCTCTCTC
>JAQQZR010000033.1:6524211-6553716 GCA_030068235.1 Notoglanidium macrostoma
GCTTATTTGATTTCTTATTTGATTTCAAGTTATAGTTATGCGCTGGCTTTTGATCCGTGAAGCATTCTATAGCTATAAACAAACCTTCTATAAATATACTCTAAAACATATATCTGAATATTATGTTGACTGTAACTGATACAGATTGGCATATACGCAAAATGCATAATAGTCCTTGTTTCTTAAAACCAGAGGATGGTAATAAAAGTCTGAATGTCATCGATTCAAGCTTTGTCTTTGAGTAAATGAAATCAAATCCGAAAATCTCCACGACTTAACATATTTTATGATGAATATAAAAAATGGATGAATCTTAAATTAATATGAATATTAAACAAACTGTTGCATAAAAATATTCGGGTCTTTAACGTTTATTTTAGGGGAAATACATTTCCATAAGGGTAGAGCCATATGCCTAAATTAGGCGTGTTTAAGATTGGAAACTGATATGCCTAATAAAATGTTAACTTAGCCTGTATTTACAACATATTAACAAGTAGTGTTTGCACGTGCAGTATTTATTGCATCTATTGCAAGGTATCAAACACATGACTGTAATTTTTCCAAGTGGTCTCAGTAGTGTAGAAATGTAAATGGAGATATTAACAGGGCGGGGAAAATGTCAGAATAGTGTATTTGCCCTGCATTATCAGAGAAATGAATTAAATCGCATTTAATGCGTTTAACGTTTTACGCACAGCAAGATTAGCATAGATAAACCTGTTTTGCATATTGCATATTTGGTGTCTGACAATAATGCAAGTAATGTGAGGCAAAGTTTATAGCCTATAGGTAAACTTTCACCTCACTATTTTAATATTTAAAATCATATTAATATGGATTACAATAGACTACCAAATCCTGATGGTTCCTCTAAAATCCCTGCTGCTGCAAGGTTTCTTCTGTTAATTGCGGTTTGATGGTAACTAATTATTTTGAACCTATTTATTTTTTATCAGGACTGTGATTGGAACTGAAGCACGCAGTTCTGCGTTTTTTTTGCTGTTTCACTGTGTATTTGTCTCCTTCTTCACCTCATCGGATAAATAAGCACTTCAGGTATTACCGACTCACATTTCCTCACGTTCAGGAGAATAAAAAATCGTTATTATTTTCCCAGCAGTACAATCACATGTTCATGAAGCGCTCATTAACACGCATGTGTGTTACACGCCAGGCCACCGCACCGTACCGCAAACTATCGCCGTGCACTCATGTCCAAGTAATATACACTGGACCCGGATTTATTCTACTGTAATTTGTTTAACAGTAATTTACGCATCTATGTCTTGTTAAATAACAACAAAACCCGAGTCTACTGAAATCTCGTTTAACCAAATAAGTTTGTCCGAAAATATTCCATGTGTCCTGTAGTTCTTGCTTTTAATGTATTACATGGGAAAAACGATTTCACTTGTTTGTTTTACTTTTTGTTTAAAAACATCCGATTCAGTTCATCGAGTCTAAATGAATCTGAATCTGAATTTGAGGTGTGTATGTTTAAAGTGTTACAGTTCCTTTTAAATGCAAAATGCAAAAGAATTCATGCACACTAGCTAATATCTGCATGACATTTATCAAACCCACCAACACTCATGTAAATATATGTTTCATTTTTATGTTGTATAATCTTACTGTTGCGTTCACACTTGTTATAGAGTAGCACCGGGGTGACTGCTCTTCTTAAGGAAATGTGTGAAAATAGGAGTCTTTGCGGCACACTGACACTGTGTATGCTTTTCTATTACTTTTATCTCAGGTGGTCTTTAGCCTCTTGTTCAACTACCATAAGTCCTTCTTGTGCTTTTTTGGCATGGTATTTAGTGCACTTGTATGTGGTTTTGGATGTAGGCTAGGTTCTCAGGTTTAAAGGGTAAAAGAGTCAGAAAGAGACATCTTTAAAAAAAAAAAAAAAAACATGAAAATTTAAAAACATTTAAGTGTTTGGTAAATTCTTTATTGCCAATGGATACGATTAGTTATTTTCCTAGTTAAGCAATGTGTATGAAAATATCTATGTAATAAATATATGTGCTTTGTGCTTTGTTTTCTGTAATATTAAATACAAGATCGAAAAATAAATTAAAGTGATGTATGTGAAAACTACTACTACTAATAATAATAATATTTGTACTCACTAGTTTTAATCAAACCCTCCCTAATATTCTTCTTTAGGATATTGAATTAAACAGCTTTCCATCTGTCCTATGTCATGTAGTTGAAACATGCTGGATTCTCATTGACCTCTGCAGCGTTATTGACAGCTTGCTTAGTAAATGTTCACAAATAGATTCAATCAGATTAAATTTAAAGCAGTGATAAGTAACATCCAGCTGCATGCTTGTCACCAACGACGCCCAGGTTTATCATTTGACACAAGCCTCGCCTCAAACACGGACGAATCCTTTTTCAAGCAAGCAGTGAAACGTGAGGGCAATTTATTTAAAATGCTATTGTATTTCTATTTCCTCCTTTATTGATTATTGAGTCTGTTGGATAGAAATCCAGCCATTTATAGATCGATCGTGTGAGGTGGAAATGTCTGGATGGCGATTGTCAGTCATGTCGTTTGCTGCAGCCCGGTGACAAATGGATCAAAATAAGCACCATAAGGCCCACTCTTGTCTGTTGTGTGTGTCTGTTTGCTCTGTGCGTATGTATCTTTAGGACCTGATCAAGCGTCAGGGTCAGAGTTCAAATTCAGCCAGAGGTCAAATTCAGAGAGCCAGACGACCTTGTTCGATTGCATGACCTCAGGGGTCAAAGAGTGATGGTGGAGAAGGTGGTGGGGTCAGGGGGAAAAGACAGAGAGTACAGACGTGGTCATCAAATTTAAATCTGTCATGTTCATTCAATTGTGCATTGTGGATTCAGGCGCACATGCTTCTCTCCGTTTTATCTCTTGATCTACCTGTTTCCCTTTTAATTTTACCCATACACACTCTGTGTAGGCCATATTCCCTTCCTGAATCCTCACCGAGCGCAATGCTGAGTGTCCAGCAGAACCAGGCTGTGAGTGCTCAGCTCTCCTTTTGCTTTGTGTGCGAGTGCGAGTGCGCCAGGCCTGCATGTCCAACGCCTAACAGAGGATCAGAGCTTTTGTCCACTTCTCCATCCTAATTAAAGCCTGAGTGCACTAGGTGCAATTGTGTAGGTAGTGCACTTCTGCACGTGACCTGTGTGAGGCAGTGGAGAGTCAGCCGTTTGATTACTCATCCTAGCTGATAAGCAGGTGAATAGGAAGGAAAGGAGGGAGGGAATTCAAAAAGCACAGGACAAATGTTTTGTGTGTGCACATGTGTGTGTGTACGTGCACTGTAAGAGGCTTCTGTCTCCAGCTCCTACCCTTTCTCCTCTTGTGTATCACACACAAACACAATCCTCTAATCTGCTCTTTCTTCTTTGCAACTTGATCATGACTGTCTTTCTCCCTCCTCCTCTTTCACTCGTTTTTATTTATTCACTTTTTCCATATTTTTCCATTGATTCGTGGAAATTACATGGTTTTGATTAAGACTAATGCTCCAACAAAACTGCAATGTTTTAATGTTCAGCGTCTCACATTTTGAACGCTCTCCTTTTTACATTCTTTCATTCTCTGTCTCGCTCTCTCCGTTCTTTTCATTTTTATTTATTTCACCATTTACACCATTTTCCCCCGGATCTCTCGTTCATACGGCAAAACAACCCCGTCAGTCTTGAGAGCCCTAGCACACATTTCCTCTGATGCAATTGAAATCCACTATAATTTTTAGTGCCTCAGTTTAACTCAGTGTTACTCATTTATGCCTATAATCACACAGCTGGCACATATAATCAGAGAGAAATGGGGATCCTTTCTATCTTATGTTCCCATTGAGAATAAAACCATTTGCATCCTCAGGCTCCCCCAGCCAAGCTGGAACAGCTGCTAAACACCGCTTTTCCTGGGTGAGCCCTCAGGGTGGAAAAAAGAAAGAAAGAAAAATTCCCCTCCGCTTTATGTCCCAATTGAAGAATGACTTTTGTCCTTCCTCGTGTACAAGCCCTGTAGGTGTATCAGTGTGTTGCCTTTAAGAAGATCAGGGGCAGTGACTGCACTTTGGCCCGTGGAACTTCTCCTCACTTTTATCAGGACTCCAGTGGCAGGAACCATTTAGTAGTTTAATGGAAGTATAATGGAAGTGCTTAGTGCCTGTTTTGCTTGTAGGAAGAGATACTAACTGGTGGGTGATGGTCTTTCTTAGTTCTTTTGGCACCCTGTAGGCAATTCTTGTTTAATTGTGATGAACAATATTCACAGAATAATTCATTCTCTCTTCAGTCACAAATACCTAGACTCACATTCAGATTTAAGGCTCTTCTTAATACTACGCGAGAGCATTAATATTGTACGATATTAACTTTATTGAGTGCCGTTAGGTGACGAAACACTCCACTAATACGTGAGACATTTGCCAGGCTTTAACTGTTAAATTTGAGTGTATTGTTGCAACTTTAACTTCATTTTGGTTTCTTTTAAATCAATATCCAAGCTTTTCCAGTAGGGTTTTAAGCTTTAAATATATTTGCTCCTGTGTAGACATAATGAGTATCTTTCTTAATAAAGCGTTATCTGGAACTTGGCATAGCTTAAAGAATCTAAAATAAACAAAAAGGTTTAAAATGACAAAAGCTATAAAGATTTTCTTTTCTGTAGATATTACTCACTGACCCTCTGTTTTTATTAAACAGTTTGTACCTTTTAAATCTTGTATTTTCTTTTTGTCTTACTTTTAGTATCAATTGTATGTCAACGTGAAATGTTGATTTCGTCTCACTCTTTCTTTATTTAGTTTAAATTTAATTCAGCGAGATGACTGATGAATTGATCTATAATGTTCAAAGGCTTACATTTCGTCTAAGAATTTGTACAATGTGCAGCTAAACCTCTTGCGATCAAAAACTGCGTTTGAACTTAAAATTAATCTTCACTCCCAAGGCCAATATATCCGAGTCAAATGGGAACAAAATCGGTGGTGCAGAAGGAGAGGAGCAAGTGCTGCTCTGAGACAAACGCTGTAGAAAGACCGCACATTGCGTCTCATAAAAGACATAATTCGGGGCTACAAAAAAACATAAATATGAAAACTAAAATATGCATATGAATATACGTAATGTTTTATAATTGGAGCTTGTCATGTTGCCATGTTATTGATGTAATCTCCCCATCATACACAGGAGATTCAGTGTGTCTGCTTTAATAGTGATGTATGTAGGACTGCATCATTAACATAGGGAGCAATAGTATATGTAGAACTTCTCATAGCCGATGTCATGATATAAGCTTACAGATTGTATGTGGATGTTATTTGTGGTATTAGTACGTTTTTCTGTTGATGAAAAGTCCACCAGGTTTTTTTTTTGGACTTTTTTTTTTTTAAGCAATGCTTTTTCTGTTATGATGTCGTAATCTTCCAAGATTGCAGAGCCTTTTAGCTCTTGTGACTCCTGAACATTAACAGTTTATTTTTTTTAATTATTTTTCAAAACCAGGTCTAAGAATACGTGCTTTTAACCATTCAAAAAGGATGTGTTAAACCAGCTCAGGCAAAAATGTCAACCTTTTTTTACAAGGTTTCTTTTAAGAAAATGGCTCTCAAGTGACTGAAAAGGTTGGGATTTCAGCACAGAATTAGCCAATGTACAAAAATAATAGCATGAGGACACTCAATACAATTCAGGTTGGGTTTTTTTTGTTTTTTTTATAAATCACTGTCATAAAGCAGCTTCATAGGAATCTGGGTATAGATTTAGATCCATTATTCATTATAGTCCAATGATTTTGAAATGAATATTTTCAATCTGTAATTTGGATAGGATTGTACTTTCAAAATTGACCAGTCAATATGACAGTCTAACTCAAATCAAAGAGAAAAACAATTTCATTTCTTCTTCCCTTGAGCTTCACGATGCAACTTCCTGTTGTGGAACATTCCAGATATTTTATAGAAGTGAATGTGCTTGTGTAACATTGTTGACATAACCTATAAGATGTAACTCATAGAAAACGATGCTTCAAGAATTCAAATTAAATTAGATTCATGCATTTTTGTAATATTTAAATGATTATATTACAAGATAAAGTGTAGTTAGAGTTCCTGAGGGATCCTGTAACGAACAGAAAAGATTTGGAATTGATTTTTTTTTTTTTTTTACTGGAAATGTTTACATGTAAAGAGACTCGGATGTGTTTTTTGATAGGAGCAAAAAAGTATTTATTTCTTGTATTTGCAATGTAGGTGATCTTTTTGTGTCAGAGTCTTTTTTAACTATGCATTTTTACATGCTTCACTTTTTAAAAAAAATGATTTTAAAGCTTTGCTTTTGAGAGAAAGAAAAATGTATTGATATCGGGTCTCGAGACTCAAGGTTTAATATCGGTATTGGAAAACTAAAAGCGGTATCGTGCTGTTTCTTGTTATGTTGGACTGAGACGGGGGACATTATGCTTTCTAAGTGTTGTAGATAGATTTTTGAATGATGTTCGATTCTAAAAAAAAAAAAAAAAAAAAAAAGAGAAGATATTTATCTGAAATAAGGACATAGATTATTGTGAAGGACATGTTAGCTGTATTTAAAATGTCTTTTGGTTTACATACTTGTAAAGGCGATATAAATGACACACACACGGTATAATAATAATGCTATAAGTATTAACATTATACAGTCCCACCTCTACTTTTGATCAAGCTGTGTGACTTTTGGTTATCAGTGCACTGAATGAAAGTGGCTCTTTTCAGGCTCCAGTCTGAAAGGAAAAGCAGCCTTATACGGAACCAATGCATCCACCATGCTTTGTTATGAGCAAAGCTCCAGTCTAAGAGGAAAGTCTGGCTGAGGCTTTGTGGATCCTGGCAGCTGTGGATGATCCAAATGCAAAATCATGTTGGCTATGCCTCTCTGTCTCATTCCTGCCCCAGCGTTCAGACAGCACGAGCTTAACGCTAAGGCCATCATTTCCGTTCATGCAGCAGTTTCTCTCCTCTGTTTAATGTGTGGAGAAGCGCTTTCAGATTATTGTCTAATACCTATAACAGTGCTTCGTTTTCAAGACAGCGCTCTGGTCTTGATAGAGAGATGCTGACAAGACGGCTTAGAGTATGCGTTCTGGATATTTTCCACAGAGAATGAAAAGAATTTCTTAGAAATGTTGCAGTTCGTTTGTCTTGGTGGGGTTTTTTTTATTTTTTTTTTTCTTTCCTGACTGTTCACCCTCAGCCTATTTTAAGAACTTCATTTTTTACACATGGGGTCAAGTAGGAAAAAAGAAACTTTGTGAAAGAGTGAGCGAGCTGCACAGCTCAGGAAAACAAAAAGCTTTCAGGGGAGAGGGATGAAAGCGAAGGGGATGCAGACGCAGAATCACCTGTGAAGCCTCGGCCTCGCTCAAGCTTTTTTTTTTTTGTTCCGTGTTTTTTTTTTCCCCTTTTCTCTTTCCTCTTCCTCTCTCCAGGCAACCGGGCAGAGTGGCTGCTTACTGCGATCACTCATTACCCTCAATCGAGCATTGAGACAGTCGATACATTTCCACATTTGCTTTTAAGACGGTCTTTTAGAATGACTTATTTAGAAAAATGATTTTAAAGGGAGTGAATTTTTTTTTCTTTTAGAAATATCAAAAGGGATTTGCTAACAAAAATGTGGCTGGTATGAAAATGTTAATAAATAGGAAAATATTTCTCAATTAAAAGCTCCCAAAGTCAGGCAGCGAATACCTTTTATCACCCTTTTCAAGTCCATAATTGAACTTCTGAATACAGAAATTCAGTGTGTTCGCCGCATTCTCATCCCTCCTAATGTTTTTTTTTTTTTGCACGTATATTTAATTATTATTAAATAATAATTAAATAAAGTAAGAACTATAACCAGAATGAGCTGACCTTGATTGGAGAGTATACAGATTTTCAACCAGACCACAAATCTGTGAAATTATGTTTATTAAACAGTATTTTCATCCTTTTTTTCAGTCATTTTATGCTCTACATATTTATTCTCATGCAACTTATATCTGAAACAGAAAAGCGGCAGAACACAGCTGAGAAGTGTTAATATTGCTGAAGGGCCCAGCAGCAGCTCTGCGTCTGTTGTGGGATTTGAACTCGCAACCTTCCAGTCATTAGTACAGAACCTTAACCATTAAATCAACGCCCCCGTTCATTAGAGCTCTTCATTTATTGATTAAGAAGAAGTAGAGGCTAAACGAGTCTTCACTTCTCACTTACAAGTGTGTTTAGTGTGTGTGTGTGTGTGTGTGTGTAAATGTAAGTGACCCTGCCTTCCCCACCAATCGGTTAAGCACTGCAGTGTAGAAGTATCAGGGCATGTGATTAGGTGTATGTTGAGTAATTCAGGAGCAGTGACGGAGCTATTGACTCGGCTATTGACTCGGCTATTGACTCGCCTTCACCCGGGTGGAGGAAGAGAGAGAAATGTATCGATTGATTGACCCCAAATTAGCCCCTGCATTCCAACCCACTCAGTCAGTCGCGATATCTCCATTGGAATCCGGCTGTCAGCACGGTTTATCTTTTTCATCTGTTCATCAAGCACTGAACTATGTAGTCATGGTAATGTTAGCTTCACCACTAGGGAAAAGATAACGCCGTAATTGGTTAACGATAGACCATCTTTCTCTCATCAATACTCAGGGTAAAACGTCTCCTTATCACAACGGCTCCTACATCAGGATTTTTCCTTGCCGCTGTCATGACGCTGAAATGCTTGGTGTTGATAAATATGAGCGTGTAGGGTTTGAACTGAAAATCCACTTTTTGAATTTTGATCAAAACAAAGAATGGAAATCTCTCTACATGGAAATATTTGAATATTTCATAGTTCACTATTTCTATTGGAGCAAATTTGTGATAATACTCCTGTGTTCAGACTTTCCTCGAGTCATATGCTTTTCTATTGAAGCAGGTATTCAGACGACACTCGTCCATGGAGTCGGTGCCCGCTCGAGTGCACGCTGTTATTAAAGCAGAAGAAGGACATACCAGATACTAAAATCTTCTGAAATTCATCTAAATATTTGAGAGATTCACTCAATTTATTGCTGATAGTCGATTTTTTTTGTAATGAAACATTTTGTGTTAAATTAGTAAAAAATGCACAAAAAATTTTTCACCAGAGCTTTCAGACTTTGGAACTCTGTCGTACATAATCAAATTTTTTATCTCAAATGATAGAGTTCAGAATGGCCAAGAGGTGAGTGATTTAAAAAAAAAAAAAAAAGAGATGCCATATTTGAAATGATTAGTTTGAAAATTCAGGCATTCCCCAGATGCTAATCTAATAGTAATCATGCTGAAGAAGGAACGTGCGCTCACTAGCACTAAAAAAAAACAGCATCATTTATATAATATTGGTAATATTTTGATTTATATCCACATTTGATATTTTATTCCTTAGGTAAAACTCATAAATATTCTGTTTTACATCATGTACCTTTTAATTTCCTGCTTTTCCTATTTGTTCATTCATCATTCTCTCTCTTTCTCCCTCTCTTTCTCTCTCTCTGTAAGCTGGAGGCAGATCGTTGTTCAACATTTATTTCTCCAGCTCTTTACTGTTGGACTGCAGGAATTGGCAGCTCGATTAGAGCTCATTGATTTTGTAGTCCTAAGTACACTGATTTTCGAAATTCCCATTGATCCAGGCTTTAAATCTCTCTCTCCTTCTCTCTCTCTCTCTCTCTCGGTTTCTCTCTCAGTCCACCCTTCATGCCGGTGACCACACACTATCAATACGGCGTTTAAAAGAGTTTAAAAGGCGATTCGTTGGGAAACAGTGATGCACAGAGCAGTAATGAATTGAGCTTTGGCTCTGTGGCGGTGTGCACGATGGGTTAGAAACCCGGAGAGCAGGCGAGTACAGTGCGCAGGGAAAAGAAGAGGAGATTGTGACAAGGAGAAAGAGAGATTTCTCATGTTTTCTTCTTTTGCTGACTGCTTTGGACAAAGCCGAGGGTTAGTCTTGAAAGGAAAGACAGAGACCTTAGCAGACAAAGAATGTGTGTATGTCTGTGTAAAAGATCTTTTCCAACACTTCAGTGTCGGCTTGAGTTTCAGTCTGTACAAAAGGCACTATATAAATCTATGGATTAAATAATTGATTAATGATTGATGTCTTACTCTGTTGCTGTAGCAAAAGCTGTGGAGGGCTGTGTATGTTCGCACGGTTTCGGAAGAAATGAGTACCTCTTTGTTCCCTCCACTGCGTTTCCATGATAAGATAAATATTATTCCTTTTCTTTTTGAGTTCAGGGGTCAAATGCTGACTCGTGAACTAAAGAGCCATTGCCTTTGCGCAGAATTCATTCTGCAGCACACCTCATATAACAAACACGGAGTCGTAGAGCGAAATCTTACTGCACTATATCATTCTCCTTCTGTTTCTCATTTCCCATGTTTAGTCACGATCTCTTCGCTGACTTATCGTCTTGTTTTTTATTCTCTCTCTCTGTGTCACTCCGGCGTTCCGTCTCTCACCTGTTCTGTCATTTTATTTTATTTTTTCTGCCCTGTCCTTTTGGCGCTCTGGGGCCGCTCTCCTATTGTGGTCAGATCCCACTTTGCCTGTGCTGACCAATGAGCTGGCACTGCCTGCTGTGTCCCAAAGAGCGAGAGGGGCGGAGGGAGGGAGAGGAAATCGATAGGAGAAGTGATGAGGAGGGGAGGTGTAGATTACTGTCTGGAGGCCTTGGGGCTGGGGGGCAGGGAACAGGGTTTGGGGTGTGTGTATGTGGTGGTGGTGGTGGTTGGGGAGGAGGGTTAGGTTTGTTGTTTAGGCCTTGGACATGATGTTGCAGCTTTCTTTTCTAAACCTCAGACGCAGTAGCTAATGCATGCCTCGGTGACGCGTCCAATCAGAATAACATATGGGTCGAAAAACAAACCTTTGCAGATGTGAAAAAGAGCAGTGCGCTGCTGGCCCTCTCCGATGTTAGTTGTGTTGAGTTTAAAGCTCCTTGGCTTTCTGTCTAAAGAGGGGAAATGCAGAAGGAATGTAAGAACAAAGATGAGTGGAAAGTGTGTGTGTGTGTGTGTGTGTGTGTGTGTGTGTGTGTGTGTGTGTGTGTGTGTGTGTGTGTGTGTGTGTGTGTGGGAGAAAGTCAAAAAGAGATGAGAAGACAGAAGAAGGTGAAAATATTGGAGGAGTCCTAGAAATCCTAGTGCATACAGACCTGCACACACACACACACACACACGCTCGCCGATTATGATAAGGACAATGAATATCTATAATAAATATCATTATTATTGTCCTGATCTCCTACAATAAAGAGAAGCAGTGAGGGATGACACCGGGACTGGCCGGGATATTGGCAATATATCAGCATTGATTATTGGGAGCACTGACAGAGAGAGAGGAATAGAGCGGCAGCGGGAGTTAATAAAAACTAATAAAAGAGACGAGTGAGGGAAGAACAAAGGCTTTAGATGGATCTGCTTCCCTTACTCCGAACTACAGGCAAAGACAGCAGCAGGAGGAGTGATGAAGTGCGTGTGTGTGTGTGTGTGTGTGTGTGCACGAACGTGCACTTGGTTTTACTGTCTTTACACAGCCCAAATGTCCCAGCAATGATAGATTTTGTCATTGTGAAGACAGTTTGCTGGCTCATATGAGGAAAAATGCCTTTTAAATGCAGCTTTCAGTTGAAAAAAGCTATACAAGGCAAAAGATTTCTTTTTCGGTTACTCATGGCAACACCTGGCTTGTTGTTCGGGTATACATCATAAAGCATATTTTTCAACACGTGCGACGACGCTAATAAGAAGCCCTTACAGAAACATCACAGGAACTTGAGACATGTATAATCGTGACATTTACATGTGCTTTTTAGACACGATACATTTAGATTCACACGCTCATTTTTTCACATGGTTTCGTTTTTCAGATTTTCTCACATGCATGGTTCAGTGGGACGCGTTGCCTCGTTATAGCTCCAGGGTCCCTGGTTCGAGCCTGAGCTCGGGTTACAGCCTGTAGGTGGATGGACCGTAGTGCGTTCCAGGTTACGTCCCCACCTTGCTTCCAGTGTTCATGAAACACCTTATTCAGAGAAACTACTCACTGGTGATGATTTTCTCCTTGAATAATTTTTTGTTTTACTTGACTTATCTAACGTTTACTTTACTAACGCTTTTTCTATGACATTTTAAAATGCATATATGCTCACTTGTTATTTTTCCATATGGGATGATATGTAGTTATGAGATGGACGGGAACTTATAGCTATGTTTCAAGTTACGAAATGCAGGAAACACAGTGTGTGTGTATGGGTGCATATGAACACACATGCAAATGGACACCACTGTTTCTACATTTGTATGTTTTTACCATTCCTGATTGTCGTCCTTATTCAGCCATTCCTTCACATATATGAGTTCACACATACTTTCTGCGGTGATGGATGTAAGTCTACATGTATAAACCTTCGTAAAAGCTCAAACATTCGTATACACACCGAGGAGCCCATAAACATAAATCATATGTATCGTTCGTGTGGTTGGAATGAAACATTTGAGTGGCGTGAGTGGGTCTATTTGTGTGTGTATGCATGAAGGCAACACACAAGGGAATGGTCACGCTCGGTGCCTGCATATACACGTTATTCATGCTATTCGCTCATACATATGTAAACCTGCTTCTGTGCATTCATGTATAGAAGCTAAAGCTGTAGACACTCCCCTAGTGTGCATAATCTGCTCATATTTATCTATAGTCCACCAATTTAGGTCTTAAGTCAGATCAGGAAGGACGTATTTCCAAATCCAGCAGGAAGTATTAAGAACCAAATGATGCCTTAAAGCTTTGTTAGGAATTGCTACTTTGCTCATTTGGGAGCGCAAAGGCTTCTGAGAGTGAGTCATGGGCCAAGAAAGACTGCCAAGTGTGAGAGATGAGAATAGATGTGTGTGTTTCTGAGTGTTTTATGTGGAAGGGTTTTTTTTTTTTTCTAATGGAAATACCAAAATGAATAACACAAAATGTTTATGATACGGAGACAAAATACAGAACACACAGGATATTATTTCAGCTCTGTTTGTTCCATAGGCCAGTCATTTTTCCTACATTTATATAAGTCTTTGTGTGTGTGTTATGTATGAGACTGAAGGTGTGTGAGAGAAGACTTCCATCAATGTGTTAGAGAGCAGGAGCTAGACAGCGGCCTCAATTTGACATCCCGTGCATAGTGTGTGTGTGTGTGTGTGTGTGTGTGTGTGTGTGTGTGTGTGTGTGTGTGTGTGTGTGTGTGTGTGTGTGTGTGCTAGGGGAGAGAAATAGAGAAGGATGTGATGTCAATTCTAATGTGCCACAGTAGCAGTAAGGCGCTTCACCACTATTGATTGGGCCACCTTGTTATTGATGAATTTAATTTCATCCCCTCTTTTGTCAAAATGTCACCGCCATTTAACAATGACACACACGGACACACGCCAACATGCCTTCTCACAATACACCACTCCATTCTTCTGACACAAATTATGGCCCGCTGCTTCATTCATATATTTCATATAAATCACAGATCCAACACCAGCTGCTGTGCTATATGTCTGTGTCTGAATAATGTGCTTTTCTCGCTATGGTAATTTACAATTCCCTGAACTTGCACATTTCTGCAGCTGTCAAAATATGATGGTCATTAATAACTTAAGACCACAACATCAATCACGCAGGCCTCGCATGTTAATGATATAATGTCCTGTATATTAAAGTAGCGTCCAAATAATAATCAGAATAGTTCTCAAATAACTATGTTGCTTCATATTTTAGCAGCTCCCTCCAGCACTGTCTGGGAGAAGCAAGTTTTTTTTCGGAATGAATAATTTGTTGAGAACATCCTTTGGTGTGTTTGATCTGTTTCTCAGCTCCAGATCTTATGCTCTGCTATCTCCTATCTTGCAACAAACAAGCCTGTGTAGGTGTAGGCTTTTTTGTGTATTACACCAGGATATCGGAAGAAGGGGTGATGAGGAGGAAGAGAACGGGTTGGAAGAGGTGTTAGCTCCACATCCTGCCGACACTGTCTTATTTTCCTCTCCTCCAATCTCACACTCTTGCTCTCTCTATCCCTTTCTCCTATCCTTCTCCCCTTCTCACAGGCGCGCAACCACACTCAGACTCTACCAGAAATAATTGCTTTTGTCTGAGAGGAGTGCACGAGGGAGGGAGGGAGGGAGGGAGGAAGGGAGTGAGGGAGGGAGGGCCCGCACAGCCTGCTACCTCTGGGCATGAAGGGGGACATGCGAGGGACAACTGGTCACTTTTTCCTTTTCATTTTTTTCTTCTCCGCTCCTGTGTAGCACAAAAGCATAGTGCAAAAAATCTCAGCCCTGTGCATATGCACTCTGTGGACCCCTAAAGAAACTAGTCATATACCATCATCTTCTTTTCTGCTTGTTTTATTTCCTTTTTTAATTTCGTACTTTGATTGCATAACAGCTGTTGCACGAAATGTTACGTTTAAAGTTGGCATCAACTTATTTAATTAACAATCATAATCAGATTTTAAATATTAGCCGTAGCATTCATTGTGAACTTAGGTAGTTTGTGAGTTTTAGGGTTAGGGTTAACCCAAACCCTAAGTTTGCAGTACAGTGTATTGTTAATCAAGGGTATGTGAACCACAGTCTTGTATATTTTGCCACATGACATGAGAGTCATGGAAAAAATACACCTTTGTGACATTTCTACTTGCAACTTTTGGGGGGAGGAATTAATAAATGCTCCACTGAAAGGTTCCACTTTGCCATTCTTACCTTTTTCACCACTAATGGTTTACCATGCCAGTTAATGCCACTGTCAGTCATCTGACATGGCCGCACAGTTCTAATCACACACAAAATAAGAGTTTTCCTGGCATTAACTGTAATTAAACTGTAGGAACCCATAAAGGTTTTGTGTGAAACCCTATAATAGGGCTTTCAGAGAGGGTAAGAAACTATGAGCTGCAATCCAAAGAATCCTTGAGAAGAGTTTTTTTTTTTAAAGCGTGTATGTTCATACCTTTGAGAAGGCAGAGAGGAAGCTCCAGTTTTCTATGGATAGAAAGTTCAGTCGCCCGAACTATTTCTTTTTCTCCGAGTATCGATTTATTATGACTCCATGCTTTTCACTGTGGAACATTTGGAAGGGACTTCCAAACACATCTTTCAAAGTCCATTTTTTTTTTTGTTGTTTTTGTCCATATGCCAGTTAAGGAGGTCGCTCAACTCTTGCTGCCCAACGTTCACAATCTGTCTGATAGAATAATGAATTAAAATCCATCCGTAGTAGACAACATAAGTTCTTAGGAGACACAATTACTGGCTGAATGCTGCAGTAATAATGAAGAAATTTATTTCACATATACAAAACTTTCTAACTTTCAATAATTTGATCATGGGTAATCTATTCTGTCAGCACTGTCATCTATATTGTTGAGGTTTCACCAAATAAATGGTGAAACTCGGTGACAGCCTATACAGTATCTTACACTTTGAGTTAGCTTTTTGCTGACATGTGAAGGAGGTGCCAGGAGGAGGAAAGTAAAGCGGGCCACAATGTTACAGCGTCCACCACCAAAAACCAAACATATGTCCTTGTAAAAGACTCTGAAATGACAATGGAACAGAAAGTTGATGGTGAAACACATTACAGGTTTTTCACTGAGTTTCTCAGCACTCCGATGGTGATGGAATACTTTACTAAAGGGCACCTTATTCTTTTCCAAGATAACACTTAATATTGCCTCACCACTGGTCTATTACATGCACCTGTTGGGAGGATCCACAATTACCATCCATTGTGAAACTCCACAGAGGGTTTTAGCTAATCATTAAAGTAAACAGTGAAAGGCTTCACTCTTTTTCAGCCCCGGCGGGCCTGTGCGGCGCGCAGCCTGGTGCAATCGATTTCCCCCCATCGACTGCAGTGTTTAGCCTATAGATTTTTCTATTTAAAAAATCTATATTGACAATAATCTTCCGTGTAAGTGCGCGGTGCTGCGTAGTGTCGCGATTGACGGCACGTGACGAATCGGCGTTCGGAAGCGGAACCCCCTCCTCCTCCTCCTTCTCCCTGTGCGCGCGCTGGTTCTGCGACACCTCACGTGAGCACTTGGCACTGTGAACGACCCTCATCTGCTGCGCACATCCGGTCAGCTAGGGGCTATTAACACAAACGTATTTATATTCATATTTTTAAGACTTTAGCTTAACTATAGCAAAATCATGTCAGGTTCAGTAGAGGTGTACTTTTTACATCAAATTCACCATAATATAATAGTAGGCTTACTCATTTATAGTAGCCTCTGATTACATTATATATACGGGCATATGCGGTTTGAAATGTAGCCCATGTCACTGCAGTGACAATTGTCTTATTGAAGGTACGAGGAAGCCACAAAATCAATGTCGAGCAGCTGGGCTACTATGGGAGGGTGAGAGAGAGAGAGAGAGAGAGAGAGTAAGGGGGGTTAGAGGGAGGGGTGGGGGTGGAGGATGAGGTGGTGATGTGTGAGAGTTGTAGCGGCTTGGCTCTCGTTTCCACGTCGCGGCAGCGCGGAGGCAGAGCGCGCGCGCATTCGGGAGGGAGTCTGGTCGCGTGAGCCATTGGGGTTCCCGCATAACGGGAACAGACAACAAAACACGCAGGCGGACGGACCGGGAAATAGGCAAGTGATCTTCAAAAAAAAAAGAACCCGAAAAATTCAAACAACAAATCCAGCGACGGAACAAGTTTTTTTAAACCTTTCCAAGTGTTCGTGATTTATTTATTTATTTATTCGCTTTATTTATTTTTTTCGTATCGATTGATTGCGTTTTAATTAGCGGAGTGTGACAGAGCGGCGGTGGGAGGGGCGAAGCGCCGGCCAGCACATTATGTTGCCTTATTTATTGACGTTTAAACCTATATAAATACATTAGACTAAAAAATACCACTTAATGTGCCGATTTTCGAATAGATCAGGCTGTGCGACTTTGCATGTGGAGGCGATTTTGTGTAGCATGTAGCTGTTGGAGAAAAGCTGATCCATAGCTAAAGACCAAATAAAAGAACCAAAAGAACAAATGCACCAAATAGCTATCAGAATAAAACACAATAAGCACTGTTTTATGTTTAACTAGTGTCAGGACGTGAGCGCTTTCCTCTTAATAGAAATAAATGCTGAGATCTCCGTTTCTGTTTTTTAGGCAAAGTAAAGGCACGAGTGAGGGAGGGAAAGAAGCGAACCTGCGCGCGATGTTCACCGTCTCATCTCAGTAAAGGATAAAAAAAAAATAGCCTGATTCAAAAGAAATTAGTTTTGCAGTGAGATTCGCAAAAACACTGTAGCATTGTAGCATAGCAGTGAATGTGAGGGTATAGCCTAGTCTGTCCGCCTGTGTGTGGGTTTGTGTCTGAGCAGCTTATGCTATTGTTTGTAGGCTTATTACCCAGTTCAAAAGTGAATGTACACAGAATAAAAATGAAAACGTGATCGGTCAGCATGCCAGTGAGCGCCACGCCGAGTTACTACCACTGATTAAACTTGGTGTACAATGCCAAAGAGATCCCGAACCCAGCCAAAGCCGAACACGACCGAGCACGAGGTGAAGACCTACACATCCTACGAAGAAGAGACCGGCGACTAGAAACAGACTGTGCTGTAATAACGCCAAAGCAACACAATAACAATAATCATAATAACAACAAAACCAGCAGCTTGAGGAAGAATAAAAAAAAAAAGTCCAGAACAAAAGCCTGAAGACGAAGGAGGATCATGTTTGTCCCCTTGCCGCTGCCGTTCGTCTTGCCGAGAACTGCCTCTGAGCTGCGTGCCTGGCGCCTCAAGTCTCCGCCGGCTGCGCGCGCGCTCTCCGGTAAGGATCTTTCCTCTCTCTCACACACACACATATACGGACACTGACACATACACACACGCAGCGTGTATCCGGACCGTGCCCTCGCCAAAACCATGTCCTCTGCTGCTGTTCCTGTTCGTGGAGATCAGTCGTCTTTTCCTGTCGTGTACCGTCCAAAATTAGATTGCCTCATGCGCGCGTTTTCCTGTCGTATCCTAGGAATAGTGGGATTTTTGTAGTGTAGGGCATAGCTTTTTTCCAAAAATAAAAACACATCTTGCGCAAAATGGAAATAGGCTTACACTGGCTCAGAGACAAAAAAAAAAACCCCAGAACTTCTTCATTTCTAATGAAGCCTATAGAGCTGATAAATAAGACACCCAGTCCTCGCGTTTAATGTTTTGTTCTGTCATTCCTTTTTTTCTCCTCCCGCATCTTGCATGTCCTTTGCTCGCTCCGCTCTGCCTCCGGCTCCGTCTCTCCCGGACTAAAGTCTGGCGCGCGCCGGCCCGGGAATATTCATGCCGCGATATCGATCCTGCGGAGATCGATTCCGGGGCCGGCGGATCGCGGCACAGAGAGAGGATAGAGAGAGGCAGACCGAGCAGAGCAGGAGGAGACAGGAGACCGAATGAAACACGCACGCTTTTAATTCTACGTGCTTTGTTGTTTTGTTTTTGCACGAATTCCAGCTGGATGTGTTTTAGTGGATAACAGTAACCCGTGCACTGGAAAGAATTTGGTCTTTTATTTTAAGAAAATGGAGCTCGTGGTGGTGTTGCTTTGGATTTTTGTGTGGAAGGTTCGGATCATCGAGGTTTCTGGTCTATATAGGACAGGATGACAGTTTGGAGGAGACGTGGAAAACCGGGAGTGATGTACAGGACTGTCGGTCTCTGCCTCCCTTTAACATCTGGATTGAACTGAGCGCTTTCTGTGGGTTGCAACAAAAAAAGAAATCCCCACTGAACCTGTGTATGTGTTAATTCTGACTTTTCTGTGTGAGAAAGCAGCGGGACAACAGACAGGAGAACAGACACTGATGACTGACTCTCAGGCCTGCACGTGCAGTTCTGGACGCACAGCCACTGATTTATAATCTGATTCATTTTGCTGTTTATTTGTTCCACAGAATAACAGATTCACTGCTGTTCTGTAAACAAGAAATGTATTCTGGGAACTACGTTGTTGTCGTTCTTGTGCCCCATTTAGCCTGCTATTATTTGTGATTACAGCATCTCGCACTTAACAGTAGACTTAAATAAAAAATTACGCTGCATCTTTGATAGGCTTATTACGGTAAGTTTTGATGTCCCACTTTACACACAAGTCTATTTAACACGGTAGTCTGGGACATGGTCTAATTTAGGCTAATTACTTGCAGAGAAAGCTAACTTTTTGGGGGAACTTTTGAAAGAAGAAGATACATTTTTTTCATTATAGGTTACTTTCTCAGAAACTCATTCTTAACCATTCCTCTAACTTATTCAGGACCTTGTTTACCTGTCTGTGAAGTGAAAAGAGAACGCTTGAACGTCGGGCGCGCGCACGCCATTGACGCAAAGCGCGCGCCTCGCTCTTTACTGATGCGCACGCGCAGGTGCAAGGTTGTACGTACGTCCACCCTGTTCACTATATAGCCTAATGCACAATTTAGCGAGTTAAGCCTCTATAGATTAAATAACAACTAAAGAAACGCAATCAAATATGTTGATGTTCAAACATCCTACCATACAATACAGAGTACGCATACACTATGAAGTTTGTGAGGAATAGGGCGTATGGTATGCTACCATTTCAGACATTGATAAATAGATCTAATTATATTACACTATTGTTCCAAAATTACAGATTTGACTGCCTTAAAAGCTTTTTCTACCACTTTATTGCACCCATCCATTATTTATACCGCTTATCCGTTAAAGGTCTCGGGGAAGCTGGAGCCAATCCCAGCTGACTTCAGGCGAGAGGCGGGGTACGTCCTGGGCAGGTCGTCAATCTACCGCATGGCTAACAGCAGCATTCTCACTTATGAGCAATTTATTGTAGCCAGTTGACCTAACCTGCATGTCCTTGGACTGTAGGAGGAAACCCACACCAACACAGAGTGAACATGCAAATTCCACACAGAAAGGTCCCAGTTGGCCACCAGGTTCAAACCCAGAACCTTCTTGCTCTGATTCAACAGTCCTAACCACCGCACCACTTTACCGCTGCTTTATTGGATCATTTTTGGATTTGACTACCAAGCATTAGCACATTTTGTATTAAAATAACTGCAAAAATGAAGCAGGTAGCCTAAATGCATCCACAAGTGAATTTGACCAGAGGTGGTATAAGTACAGACAGGCCACTGCTTGAGATATGAAAGAAGTAGCGTACAATACTTAATACGGCAGCTGTACTACATAAGTGCCACCCCAGATATTGCTCAGGTATAGGACTCTTTGCTTTATTGGTTATTGGGAAACACGCATATGCAGCAGCACCAGTGCAGCCTGAAAAATATTGTGTTACTGTATCCAGACTGCACATTATTTACCCCATCTCATAGATCCATTTGTGGTATACGGGTCTCTTCCCATTCAAGCAGATGACTGGAAATAACTGTCCAGGGGCATTTTGCAAGATGGCCGCTGAGTGGACAGACTTTAGTAGAAGGACTGTGACAGTCACATAACTGTAGTATGCTTGTAGTATTCCTACTACTACTGACCTCTGGTCAGTATTCCTATTACAGTAGGAAATAGGTTACATGGGAACGGGTAATTGTGCCAAGCAGTGTATGTTTTTGGCATGTATGCATGTGTGTGTGTGCACGCGGGCGCATGTGTTTGTGTGTTTGCAACCTGTGTATGAGTGGAACAAGGGAGTACCAGGTTTAAGATGATTGTCAATGACAAAATATCAGCTTGGGCTTGTTAGTAGCATAATGCAAAATCAATAGACACAACAAAGATGTCAATACGGCATGCTTTATTACTTTGAGCTACCTCTCTCTCTCTCTCTCTCTCTCTCTCTCTCTCTCTCTCTCTCTCTCTCTCTCTCTCTCTCTCTCTGCAACACATTCAGATTATTCTCCATAAATGTGGTGAACCTTATTAATGAATGCATAAATGAATGAATGAACTGCACATACCAGCTCTTTCCTGCTCCATTTTTATCAGTTCACAGTGTTTTAGTGTCAAGGAAATCATGCATTTCCTTCCTATTGTGTTAAATTAAATTCATTTAGTCTTTCAGTTCAAATTTGACGAGTATTTGTTCATCGATAATGCATTTCATAAGCGAAGCCGCTTTCTGATAATGAGATTTGATCATACATAGAGCAATAAATTACATTAAGTCCTAGTTTTTCTTGTAAAGTCACAGTTCAGTGACTTTCAGAGAGAGAGAGAGAGAGAGAGAGTGTGTGTGTGTGTGTGTGTGTGTGTGTGTGAGAGAGAGAGAGAGAGAGATAGAGAGAAAACAGGAGAGAGAGATGGCCTCCACTAATGGCATTTTAATAGTGATGAAGTCTCATGGCTCATTAGCAGCAGTGAGAGATATTGAGTTTCTCCCAGTGAGGAATGACCTTCGCCTGTGTTCATAAACACACACAGTATCTTCACTGATCTCAGGCACTGAAGTCAATGAACTGAATCTACGACAGCTTTCTGAGATGCATGAATCTTAGGAATGTTCTCTTAGAATCCATAAACTGTACTCCAGTCCCAAATACAAAGCCAGTTTTAGGTTGTGCAATTACAGTGGCATTTAATGATTATTACTTGTCCCATTCTACAAGAGGATCTCAAAACTATTTTGGCTGAATTATATAACAGACTGTGCAATGTTAGGGTATACAGTGAACCATAAACCTGTGATTAAAGGAAAATTTTATGTTCTGCTTACAACGTGTCAGTGTGATCTGGGCTTCAGAAAATGGCGTCGCATTAACCGAAACATTCTGTCATCAAGGTAACAAGGATTTTTTTTCTGTCTATTGGTAAGTTGTTTTGTTTCCTTCTTAGCACTACTGTATTTGTAGCTGTCCTGTGGCCTTCGCTTGATCTTATGCTGTTCTTCTATTGGTGGCTTTTAGATGTGCATTGTAGCAGTGCTTACACGCTGATTTAATTTTTTTTTTAAATGTATGACAACTCCAGAACTTAGTCACATCATCCCTAAATTGGCTGCATCGCATTATCCAAATTTGTGACAAAAAATGTTTTTTTTTAATCTTTTTCTTCCTGCTACGGCAAATTCAGGCTGAATATCATCCAGTGTATTGCTGCTGGCGTAAGATTTACAAGCTAGTATCCCGACCGTTATTTGTTGTTGTTTATTTATTTTTTTAACTCCTAGAGTTAAGAGTAAGGCGTAAGGAAAATGAAGTTTCCCGCAGGCTCTAAGTCAACAAGAGTGAGGTTCCCCAAAAGTGCCATAGTACTGAAATGTATGAGAGGATAGCAGAGAGGGAGGCATTTTAAACACTCTTATTAAACATAAAGATGATGGTTACAGTGCTTTTGGGAAGCTGAGCGCAGATGAATGAGAGTTACCAGCAAGATGCAAGTGATGCTGCTTAACTGGAGCACATTTGCATGCATGTGTAGCGGTGTGATTCCAGCATTATCCATCACTCCTACGCTGGATTCATGTTTACGGGACAGACAAATAGCTGGATTAAATGGACAGATAGACGGACAGAAGATGAAAATGATGGAAGGTTGATAGAAATCGAGGTATATAGATTGGTGAATAGATTGTTGTATTTAAAACAACTGAAAGATGACAGACCGTCGGCTAAATTGATATATTGAATGAGGGATTCGGATATTAGGGTTGTGCCTGGAAGACGGATCTACAGATGAGAGGCAAGAATGTTATTTTGGTGATGGAGAGATGGGAATATTGGAGCCGAGGGATGAATTGACAGAAATATATGATGCTGCTTTGATTGATCAGGATCCTTCCTTGCTTTGGTAGATGAACACTAACATATGTCTCATTTGTTCTGTCTGCTTGTGAGAAGGAAAGATTGTGTGTTTGTGTGTGTGTGTGTGTGTGTCACATGTTCATCATGTATTTAGGTAAAGGTGCATGTGTAATAAAACCTAGCTATGTGATTGGGTTCCTCCTTTATGGCAGCTGAGTAGAGACATAAATCAGCAATCCTTCGTTCCATTTCATTTAATCTGTTAGGATTTATGATAAGCAGGGTTGCATGTTCACCTCTGAAATCCAGTTCTTGTGTGTGTGTGCGTGTGTGTGGTTCTAGTGATTCCTGCTCAGTTCAGTGTTCACTTGCATCACATTTGAGGATGCTGATAAACAGTACTTCAAAGGTTATTCTTAATCGCCATTTCAGCCATTTCATTATAACTCTTTTAACTGTTCTTCATGTGAATGTGTGTGTGTGTGTGTGTGTGTGTGTGTAGAGGAGGGGACTGGACCTGCTTGACCTCTCCCCTACATTAAACTGCCTTGTCCTGTCCGTTGGGCACGCCACGTCTGTCCTCCCTCCTCTTTTCACGTTCTTTTGTTCCACTCCTTTTTTAATCCCTCTGATCAGAGCCTCTTGCTGTTCTTACACCTCCCTCCCCATTTCTACGCATCTGAATGTTTAGGTTGGACCTCTGCGCTGTAAACCTCCAGTATGGCTGTGCGTCTAGTGTCTAATATAAAGGCACAAACGAAGTTGAGGCAATATTGCAGCTCAAGAATGGCCGTAAATTTGCTGCACTGTGCCATAAAATAGTTTTTATAGAAGCATTTTTAGAAAGGTCTCCCATCGCCTTATTCCTTGTAATTGGCCACATGCTGCCTTGAGTGACGGGAATAATCATCAATCAAATTAAGGTGGAGAAAGAGGAAGGAGGGGCTGCCATATAAACGAGAGAGAGGGAGTGAGGGGCTGATTAGACAGACTCCTGTGATTATCTGATATTAGATTTCTTTTAATAAGCTGCTTGCTTGCACGTTTGCTAGGAACATGTGTTGTGAATTGCAATATGTGATTTAGATTCACACCATTTGTATCACATGCCGTCTGCTTAAGAGTGCTAAAGCTTGAATTAAGTGCCATCATTTTTATAGTGTAATGCTGGCTTCCCTCATTGCTGTCTGGTTCTTCCGTAGACCAGACTCTTTTGCAAATAATAACAAGGAAAGGAAATTCACGACAAAGCTAGGGATGTTAATACACAATGTTAGCTTTGCCATCTTACTCTGAGCTTTACAGTGTACGTTAGAGAGAAACGCAGGCGACCATTATATCAGACGGCTGATGCTGGGCTTCACAGTAAATTGGGAATCGGAGAGATGTCTCTGGACATCAAGTCGGAGAAACGATAGCTCTGGCAGAATGTGACATTAATGATTATGGTAGTCGTTATAGGAGATTTTGTGTTCTTCACTGTCAAATTTCAAAGTCCTCTTTAACTGACAAAAGATCTGTGTTTTGATGGACGCTAGCAATTAAACTCGGAACATATTTTTAACGAGCTGAGAAAACTGTAGGCTTTAGACTAACTATGTGAACTTTTAGGCATGCAACCCGAGTGCTAAGCTAGCTGCCTGCCTAGCTCCCTTAGCTAATGTCAGTTAACATTTAACTTCATGAATGTCATGGTATAGTTTGGCTCCTGTTACTGAAATTGTTGTGGACAGTTGCTCTGTGAGTTAAGACTCTAATACGTTATTCCCACCTGTGTGGACAAATGGCTAGCAGTCCTCTAGCTAAATATAATATTAGTCAATATATGCTATTAGTGGTAGCAGGGTGCTATGACGGCACTTCCACATTCATGTATACACATACATCCTGGCTTTCTTTTCTATAAATCTATAGCGAAGTGCTTAAGCCATTATTAGTAGGGGTTTTTTTTTATATTAAAGCATGTTAAACTATTTATTGTTGTACTTGGGTTCCTTGTAATGGTTTAAATCATGTTCCGGTACTTTAAAATGTTTCCTTAAAACACTGCAAGCCCTTTTATAGCGTCTAAGACTACTCAGTGTTTTTTTTTTATAGAATTAGGTTATTATTGTCGAAGTAGACAACATCGTATTTAATAGGCATCTCTTAGGAGTCTCACAGTCTAAAATCTGTGTGTGTGTGTGTGTGTGTGTGTGTGTGTGTGTGTGTTCATTGGCCGTTAATGAGCTCTGCTTGTGTTCCTCTCTGCTGGCCTGTCATAGCCCTGACACTGCTTATAGCAAAATCAATACAGAGAGAGCGAGAGGAAGAGGGAGGGAGTGAAGTAGCGAGGAAGGCAAAGGTTGAAGGAGGGAGGATGCAAGAGAAGCGGAGCCTTTGAGAGGAAGACGATAAATAAAGTCGTTATCTTCCTTCTGAATGAAATGTATATACACAGTGGCAAGATGTGGTGTGGATTATTGCTTGATGGTGTACTGTTAAGGGCATGACTGGCTACAGTGCACCAGCAGTTTATCACATGGCTGAGTGTGTATGTGTGTGTGCGCCAAACTCGGTTCGATGGAGTGTGTGTGAAGGTGTGTGAAGGAGTGAAGGCGATATGTAGTTTGCTGAGTGAGGGAGTGAGCTGTGAGTGAGTGACAGTGGATCGTGTGTTTGTGTGTGTGAGTCATAAAGAGGCAGCGGTGGTTTAAATGGTTAAACCCTATTATATTTGTATTATAATCCCAGCTTTGAGAGAGTTTAAGTTGAATAAGAGAGAAGGGATCAGTCTGGCTGGAAATCCCTCTCACACACACCAAACACACACCCACACACACACACCATGTGGTCACAAATTCATGTGCACATTCTCTGAGTTTATCTTATATACACACACTCTCTCGCAAGTCGTCTCGCGATCACTTCCCTCTGGAGAGAGGGAGGAAGAGGGGAAAAGGCGATAGAAGGAAAGTGAGAAAGGTTGGGGGGATCCAATGGAGGCAGAGAGAGGGACAGATAGCGGCATTAAAATTCATGGCTTTTTTACTCGCCGAGCCAAAAATCAATAGTGTTTACTATGAATGAGTGGAAAGACGGACAACAGCCGGGGCCAGAGGGGGAGGAGGGAGGGAGAGAGAAGGAGGGAGACTTCATTACTGCGGGCTGTGACACCAGGGGCCAAGGTTAAAGATGGGGTGGAGAGAGTGCTAGCAAAAGGGGGGTTGGTCTAGCATTTATACATAATATCACAATGCCACAACCGATTCAATGTCTTTCGATATATATACACACATGCACACATGCCTGACCTAGCTTAAAATGTTGAGTGGTGAAGTTCTCTGTGTACTCCCAAACACACACACACACACACACACATTATAGTTGTGGTCATGTTGTCATTTCCTATGAGCTAAAGATTCAATTCCACATTTAGAAGGTTTTCATTTTCAGTGAATCTGGCTGTGATTTGGGTTCTTCTGCTAAATCTGGGCTTCAGCTATAGAGATGGCTTCTTTATGCTCTCTAGAGGACATCAGGACATCTGGCAACAAGGGACTTAAGATACCAACTCTAATGACCTTTAGAGGCATTATCTCTCACTCTCTCGCTCTCTCTCTCTTTATATTATCTTCTTGTTTTTAGAGCAGCAGAAGTATACAGAGCTCAAACTTTTTGATATTCAGAAAAGCTCATGAATGATGGAGCAGGAGATGCTTGTCTCACAGCCAGGTGGATCTGTGGGATTTAAGATGAAAATGTGAACTGTGGCAGCAGGATTGATTTGCATTCGAATCCATATGATTAGAAAGCAATATGCTTAATGATTTTGAAGTCATGTCAAATAAATTCATTTCACTAGCACTAAATTAACCTCTGTGTTAGTTCTGGGTTGGTGCACGTTCTATGAATGATTAATGTTTCTAGCTTAGTTTAACGGACCCGATTTGTTGCTAGTATAGTTAGGAGTGGAATGAAAACGTATGAAGAATTCATATTATGAGGATCAGATGAATGCATATGACAGTTTACATATCGGTCTATAGGAAGCGCTCATAGGAACATTTCAGAGAGGATGATATAAAGTGTAATGTAATAAGTAGAAGTTGATATAAGTTTTTAGAATTCTTTTATTAAAATGATCTCATTTTAAAAAATCTCACCTGTTATATTTTAGTTATGACATTATCTGTACCATAATGCATTGCATTACATACTTATACCATAAAGCTAAGAATATAACTCGTTCTGATTTACCGTAATGCTGTTTTGTGCTTTTGTATTGGCAGAATGAGATTCATTAGTAAAATAGGGACAAATGTGTGTGTGTGTGTGTGTGTGTGTATGTGTGTATGTGTGTTCATCTAGCATACACATGCACACAGTTACTCATACCTCTTTAATAATGTAATATTACCTTTCATCTTGTTGCAATGCCATGCTATCCAATATTTATGACCGGTATTTGTTATTGTTATTAGATGTGACGTGTTTGATCATTGCAGAAAGTGTGTTTGATTTATGATTTTGCTTACTTTATTTCCCATGCTCCCTTTCTTCATCTTCTTTTTATACTCTCCTTCTCTTTTCTTTCTGGGCATTTGCTCATTCCCTCTTATTCTTTTTTTCCTCCCCCAATTCTCTCTCTCTCTCTCTCTCTCTCTCTATCTATCTCTCTCAGTCGTCTGTTCCCTTAGCGACGGTTTCCAAGGCACCCGTTCCCAAGGGCTAGGGGAGGGAACCTGTGAGGTCACACATCCATAACTACACACCTGAAAATCTCCTATTCCCCTTTTCCAACCTTCTTTTCCTGGTCTCCTGTTTGGTGTCCTGTCTCTTTCTTTCTCTCTCTCCATCTCTCTCTCTCTCTCTCTCTCTCTTTCTCTCAATAGTTCCATACTGTTCGGTTTCAGTTGTTAAGGTCATCTCTTTGTCCTTACGCTGCCATAGTCATTAGTACTTGCCTTCATATGAAGATATGGTATGCAGGTCCAGTGAAACTATTATAGAGCCTCAACACAAAACCATGTTGTTGTAGTTGTTGTTGTTGTTGTTAACAAAGAGGGTATTGTCTTCCAGCAACTGGATGTGAATATCAACTAGTGAAAAGAATTCCCAGTGACCAAGTAGTGGACCAAAAATATCATTGTTAAATCTGGCTTACAAAACTTATTTGCACCGTTCTCCAAATATTTTGAGCAAATCTGTCTTGACTCCATCTGCATTTTTCTCTTCTAATAAATGCACGTTAAGGTATTCATTGTAGCTCATTAACCTGATTTCTGAATCGGACATTTCCGGATCTCATACAGTTCCGCTGACTGGCTGCATGTTAAACTGATTGCACAAATTAAGGACAACAAATGCTTAGCACGCGTCCTTGCAGTCAGTGACATATGTCCCCCTTCCAGCAGGCCTGGTGTGCCGTTTTTCCCACCAAGTGCTTCTGAACAATGAAAAACAAAATGTGATTGATTGATGTAACTGCCATTTCCTAATTATGTTGCTGGATAATTAGATGCACAAGACCTTCTGTCTAGCCTCAACAATAGGTGCCCAAAACTAAACCAACCAAAACTTCTCAATGCGACGACAATCAAATGAAAAATAACAAGTTTATACTATTAAATCAAAATGACCTCAAACTTTTCAGTTTAGTAAAGATTTTTACTTCCAACAAATCCTCAGACCTTTACTTAAGGCTAAGATGCATTTAAGCATTCCCTGCTGCCATGCACAGTATACATTATTTCCACTTTTCATTATCTTACGGTAAATCTCTCCATCCCCGAAGAAAAAAAGACTACAATGGAGCGATAGACACTGTTTCAAAAAATTCTGCTCACAAGCCCCAGAGACAGACACACGGTCCAGCCAGAGCGGCTGTGGTATTTGATGTGCTCTGCGTGCCAATATACCTGTGAAAGCTGGAGGTAAGGACACGGCGAGAGTGAAAACTCCAGCAGTGAGGATAGTGGGCTGAAGATGAAGCCGGAAAGAGCTGACCCTCCACCTTTCCATGTGTGAAAAAGTATTTACACCAGGCTTTTGTCACAGCACCATGCACACCTGCTAGAATATCACAATCAGGCCCTAGGCAGATACACACAGCCGACCAGCAGCTAGTGAAGCCGAAATTAGAAACAGAATTAATCTGTGGTTCTGCTGGCACTTAGGCTTAGCTGTGGAATACTTTCAGCGTTCTTTGCGGTTTGCATGTGACGTTAATAGCGTTATAGATAACTCATTGCGAAAGTCGTATGAATCTATTAAAGTGTTAGAGTTAGCGTTCCGTCTCGTCCTAATTAATTGGTACGAAATAGGGCAAAAAAGAAAAAACTACGGCTTCTTCGACTGTTCGAATGGAGATGAATTTCTTATGACTTCTTGTCGAACAAGGTAAAGATGTTCAGACATCAAACATTTGAAGCATCAAAGATTTATTTTGCAAGAACATAGAAAAAGAATAAGTCGTCATTTTTAATGAAAGGGGAAACATTAGAGTAGGATCAGTGTCACGCAGCGTACTGCTTATTTTTAGCGTGAGTGTTTTATATGTAAAACAGGTCTTTGGTGCAGTGTAATGTGTATAGGCTCTCTTGTCCTGTCCTTGGAGTATCCGTGTAGATCTGATTCATATTTAACAGGTAATTTGTCAGTTTGGATGGGTCTGGATGTGTATGTGTGTGTGTGTGTGTGTGTGTGTGTGTGTGTGTGTGTGTGTGTGTGTGTGTGTGTGTGTGTGTGTGT
>JAQQZR010000033.1:6590128-6608236 GCA_030068235.1 Notoglanidium macrostoma
ACACACATACACACTGACACACATTACTGAGTGGACATCGCTGGGGGAACTTTTGAGGAACGGGTGTTTCCATTATTCCTGGCACTTCGTGTATGAAGTGAAAAAAAAAACTTTTCAGCCAACCATTATTCCAGAGATTCACAGAAGCAAACCAAAAAAAAGTTTCCAAGCCAAATATGGAAGGAGCTGAGGAAGAGGAGACAAGAAACAATGAGAAGATCTCTCTTTATCCCTCCATCCATCTGTGAAAGAAAGTCAGGGATGATGTCAGGGTGATTAGATTATTACAACATAGATGGATGGATGGATGGATGGATGGATTCATGGACGAATAGAGCTGGTTCCACGCTCTTCTTCCTCCTGTCACTCGAACCCTTCTTGGTCCTTGGGACGGGAGCTTTGATGACCTCAATGAAGTTAAAGAGATATGGCTGGTTTCTTTTGGGTTTGGGAAGGATGTTCTTTTTCTTCCTTTGGCTCTTTTATTTCTTTCCGTCTGTCTGGTTTGTGGGAATTTTTCTCTTCTGTGTGTGTAGCTGCTGTTCCTTTGGTTTTTGCGTGCTATGATTTTTGTTTGGGGGGGGTGGGGAAACGTATTCAATTACTATAGAACTGTCCTTTTTTATGTCCCCTCCTTGTTCCTAGTCGTGCTAGAGACTCCATCAGGTGGTTGGAGAAATACTGTGAACATTCATCTAAACAGATCAACTAGGATGAAGGTGAACACAAATACACACAGACACCCAAGAACAGAACAAGCCAAAGCTTTAATTCTTAAATCAAATGTCAAATACGCGTGTATACTCCATAAGATCAGAACCACGCAGTGCTATAAGAACGCAGGCGTGGAGGTGATCAGAGCTTCTGAAAAGGGACTGATTAACCCTGTTCTCCACATGACCGTTTAGATGGAATGGATCACTTAGTGCTTCTATAGATTTTGTAGTAAATGATCTATGTTACAATGCTTACTTATTGCTGATGTATAGAAAAAGGTAAAAACTTTAAAAAAAAAAAAAAAAAAAAAACAACAAAAAAAAACAAAGAAAAAAAAAGTTGCAGACTTTGATTTTAGACCAAAAGATTTCTGTTTATCTTCTGGAGTTTCTTTTTTCCACCTCACACCTCTTTTGTGATTGCTCTGATTGTACTTATCTATTTATTTTATTTATTGATTTATTTATTTATCCCAAATGCATTTTTATTGCTATGTTCGAGGCATCAGATTGTGTCAAAGTGTAATTCTACTTCGCCAAGGCAACCTTTTCCAAAACCAAATCCATAAAAGAATGCAACCATTGGTCCTTATCGACTAATGACCAACACAGGGACGGTAGCTTGTCCTCTTTACCCTCCACTCCTCCTTTATGGGTGGAGTCTGTGTAGGGATAACCTATCAGGGTGAAGAGCAGCACTGCGCTAGACGCTGGCATGATGTTCTGTATGAACGTCAAAGGTTTTAGCACAATGTTTCAGTGACCTTTTTACAAGCTCGGGTTAGATAGTAGTGTCATGATGCGGGATCTTATAGTCTTATAGCATTGAATAATCCCTGTGTATAGGCATTATCTACTATATAAGAATGTGAAGAATTTTTTTTTGTCTAGATCTTCTAATGTAGCCATCAACTAAAGGAAATCAGCACGACTGGTCATATAAAATGTTAGAAGTCTGTTAGATCAAATTTTTTATATTCCTGTGAATCTTTGTGCTTACTGAGAGTCTCATCATGTAATTGTTTGTTGACTGCGTTGCTGTGATGATGATTGGCAGCGTTGAATGCAGTGCTGCTCGGAGCCTTGAGCCGAAAGCTTTAAACAGCTACAAAACCAAAAAAAACTGGAAGAGAGGAAAGATGGAGGGAATTGGATAAAAGAGGAAAAAAGTGCAAAGAGGGATTCTGTGCAGAAACAGCCAGGGCCGTGGAAGACTAGGAAAGAAATGTAGCTAAGCAGAATCAAATCGATGCTGTCTCCATCTTTCTCTCTCTAGCTCTCTGCTCGACTTCCTTCTTTCCGCTTTCTTTCTCGTTGTCTGTGTCTGATCAGGTTGAGAAGAGAGATAGTTCCTCAAATACCTCACTCTCTTTGACGATAAACCAAACTAACGAATGCTTAAAGCAGAACGATGCATCTGTTTGTAGCGTGTACTAACGGGCTGCTTTTGGGCGAGCTGAAGGAGGTCATGGGGCAGAATGAAGTTCAAAGGTCACAATGGTCTCATGGGCTGCATCCATGAGCTTCTCAGATAAGCTTTATTTACCAAACTTGGCATGCTAAGTCTGTTTGCTTTTCTAAGGTGCACACATCACTGTTTTTCAGGATGAAATAGGGTCCAAAAGTCCTGAGTCTACTTCCAAGAAATGTTGCTCTTTAATCAGGAAAATGAATACAGTATACAAAGGACATTAACCATTAACACTGTGCTAGGAGACTTCGGTGATAACATTTTAATCAAAATATACTCAGAAAATGTTGTGTAAATGGGATATTCAAACAGTTTTAAGTTTAACTTATTGAGTTCTCAAACTACTAAATCTGTTTTTTTGATCTTCAATCTTGATTGAATTGTAATTTCAATTTAGGTAGTGGACTCCGACTGAACACCACACGTCACGATTTTGTCTGTCTGTAGCTTGTAGCTGTAAAAGTACTGAAGCCATGTTTGGAGGACAAGGACATAAGAGCTAGTCGTTATACATCACAACACAGAAACGTCTTGCTTGATTTCCAGCTGGCAATTATGACTCAGAGTGACACTTGAGCAGTCGTAAGGACATAACAAGAGCAAATCAGACATGAGTCAATTGCAGCCCCCACTTCTCAGCCTACGAATCAACGTTCTGTCGAAATGAGTGAACAACATTGAGAAACGAAACAGGACCATTGTGAAGACCTCGGGGGTATGTTCTCCCTGCCCTCTTGACCTCAGCTCAACTCCTTTGCCTTCCTTCAGCCCTTAAAGCCACTTCTACAGTCAGCAAGCCTACTGCACCTTTCCGGCTCACAACTGTAGCCTCACACCATCTTATTAGGTCGGGGTGCGCTCGAGTGCGTGGTAACTGGCTGATTCACTAGAACATAAAGTACACTGAAAGCCCATTGGCCAGAGGTCCTGTCTGTCAGCTGTGAGAGGTGCTGAGGGTTGGTGACTGGGTAGAGGCTGAGACTGTTGTTGCTAGGTGACTTTTTAATGTTAAAAGAGTCAGAGTAAATGAATTTGGTTCCTGTTTACATCAAGTGATCACTGAACTATAAACCAGAATGTCTTCACTACAGAGAGATTAGTATATGCAATGCAATGAGAAGCTTATCCACCTCAGGAGCTTGGTAGTCTGATTTCCATGAACCACAGAGTGTATGAAGCTCATGTTTATTGCGGGTGTAAATCAGGACCAGCATTTCGCTCTCCCACTCTTTTTCGCTTGTTTTCTTTTTCTCTTCTTTGCTGTCATCCGGAACTTAAAATCGTTTTCGGTGTGAACTGAAGTCCCCATTCTGAGGGAGCGTGTGTAAGGCGTCTCGCAGTCTCTCGGCGAAGTGAAACACCAGAGAACGATACCAAAGCAAACACTCCACTGGGAGACCCGACACATCATACGCGCTTCCTGAAACAATTCTTTAACATGTTAATAATGATTTAAATGCAGAAACAGTTTAATGGCTGTCTCAGTGCAAGGCGGTTATTGCTTTTGCCACATTTGCTGATGTTGCTGTAGTTAAAGCTGGTGTGCTAACCCTGACAGTGACTCTTGCCTGGGCCAGATGGTTAACCATCAGAGGCCCGATCACTGTTATTTAATTATTACTTGTCAAAAAACAGTACAGCTAGGCAGAGAAAAAGAAACCAAGACATCTGCTCTTCTCTCCTTTCTTTATTCTTTGTGTTTGATTTTTAAAATACAGCTTCAGTCCAAAGGAATAACAATAAAAGAGCAAATATCTTAAACTCTTCTAGTGAAACCAAAGATCTCCACTAATGCATCTTCTGCAGCTTTTCTGTTTCCCCCCCCCCCCCAACCTCTTTCTCTGTATTCACCTAGCAACTCCAGTTTCTGGAATGATGGCCTCAGCAATCCAAAGCAAATCATCATATATGATGATTTTGATAAAAATTTATATTTTTTAATTATTTGTTATTGGGGAAAACTTTTGCTTCTCATGAAGGTTATGGTGATGATGATTATGATGATGATAAAATAGTTTATGTTCATGATTTGTCTGTGATTACTTTTATGATGCTGATCTGTCCCTTCTGCGTGTATGTGTGTGTGTGGGTGTGGGTGTAAAAGTACATGCATTTATGTGTATGTATTTGCGTGTGTGTACGTTATACATATATAGTACCTATTTTATTTTGATACAGTTTGTGTGCATGTGTGAGTGCGTGCATGGGTGTGTGTGTGTGTGTGTGTGTGTGTGTAAGCACATATGTGATGTGTGTGGCCCCTACTATCTTTTCCTTTGATGTGAATAGTCCTTTTCTTCCCTGTCCCCTTTCTTTCCTCTCTTCCCTATGGTGACAGGTTAGCCTTTTAGTGTATTTATCTCTGAAACCAAAAAAAAAGAAAAAAACAATGAAAATAACTTGCTTGTTCATTGTACAGTGTTGTTCATTTTAAGTCATTTTTGTAACTGAAAGTGTCTCGCTCATCCAAATAAAAATGGTAGAATACTATGAATGGACATTGTGTCTTTTTTAAAAAATACATTCTGTCACACCTTGTCAAGTGAGCCTTATTAAAGGTGTATTAAGCAAATTACCAGCAGCATCATGTCCTGCTATGTTTAGCCCTGTAAATAAAGCTTGGCAAAGAGTGTTAGTAACATGAGCAGTGTTTAAAGTACCGACTACAGCCAACTGCATGCCATTTCAACATAGCTAAGAATCACACTGCTATTAAGTAGCCTGTATGCTTCTGATGGACACTCTGATACAACATATTTAGCTACCTAACATTTGTCACATAGGGGGATAATGTTAGTTATCAGCAGCTAAGTGATTCACATGCATGTCATGACTCCCCAGGCTCAGATAAATAAATATAAAGCTCATTTAAACTAAGAGATAATTATCTATCTAATGTACATAAACACACAATAGAACAAATAATAAAATCATAAACACCACAGGTCAACACAATTACCAACGAGCTTTCACCTAATTTACTATATATTGCTGTTTTCATTGCTATACCTGGTTATTTATTTTTTTTGTCATTTTGTTGTTTTTATTATTTATTGTTTTATATGTCTTTGTTTTTTTTTAAGTCTAGAACAGTGTTGTGTGAATGTAAATACACACTAAATTAAATCTAGTTATGCTAATCTACTATGTGCTATGTCACAATCATTAGCAATGATTGAATGCTTATGTAGCATCTTTTTAGCTAACTAACCTAGCTGGCATGTTGAGTATCACTCAGGACAAAAGTATCTGCTTAAAAGTATTTCTCTCTATATATTTTTTATTATTTTATTATTTTAAAAATAAACTAATGGGTAACAGTATGCTTACTGCAATGGCATATGTTTGGCTAGCTAACTTGACTAGCTAAGTGTTTACAGCTGATGCTAGCCAGGTTGTCAGCTAAGTGGCTTTCTTGTTCGCAAGATTAAACTTTCACTTTTATTTCCACTTTGAAATAACCACCAATGTTGGAATACCATTCAAATGTTCCCCACGGTTAATTAGAATGAGCTTTTTAAAAAAAATTTAAGATGTAGAACAGAAAAAAATAAAAAGATTTGCATATAGATATGAAGATATAGAATGAAAAAACAAATGAAAGATATATCATTTTAGGAAGTACCACGGTACTTCTATCATATATAAAGATATGCGGTGTACTATTTTATCTTGCTAGCAGTATGTTGTTTTAGGTGTAGCCACTCTACACTGACTGGCAATATTTAATATTTTTCAAGGTACAAGATAGGATATATATATATATATATATATCCCAAAGATGCCTTGAATATTTTTTAAACTGTTTCTGTGCTGTAACCATTGAGTCTTAAACCTTCTGTGATTATCCCACGGAGTTGAATGTGCAGTTATTATGGCTAACCACTAGATGGGAGCATCTGCTAAGCCCTGCACATTCAGCGCAACAGATGATTTTCCCATTAAAAAAAAAAGCTCCAAGGTATCAGAGGCCAAATTAGTCATCATTTTTCTCCTTCTTTCCCTTTCTGTTTCTCTCTGCCTCCATGATTTTCCACCTTCACTTTTGCCCATCTGACTCATGGGACATCTGGACTTGAGCAGTCGGTGTTCCTGATTCTCTGCTCACCACGATCCTTCTCAAACACATTTTATGATGCAGACACACTCAGTAACCTTTTTGGACTATGATTATAGCTGTTTATGTATCTAGGACAATCTGAGATTCTGTGGCCACTGCTACACAGTTCTAAACATTTGTTTGCTGATTATAGATGTGACTTGTATTCTGACCCGGGGCTCTCTGATCTTGCAGCAATCAAGAGTTATGAGGATCTTAAAAATATTATTGGTGTATGTATCTTGCTAATGAACATACAGACACAACATAGATACACTATATGGCCATGTGGACACCTGACCATCACACCCATGTGTGGTTCTTCCCCAAACTGTCACAAAGTTGGAAGCATACAATTGTATCAGATGTCTGTATGCTGTATCGTTACAGTTTCCCTTCACAGGAACTAAGGTGCCCAAACCTGTTCTAGCACAAAGCGAGGTCTATAAAGACATGATTTGTCAAAGATTGAGTGGAGCCCTCACCGCAACCCCACTGAACACTGACTGTACACCCGGCCTCCTCACCTGACATCAGTGACTGACCTCACTAACTCTCTTATGGCTGATTGATCACATAGACCCACAGACATATTCCAAAATCTAGTGGAAAGCCTTCCCAAAAGATTATTATAACAGCAAAGAGTAATTAAATCTGGAATGGGATATTCAACAATCATATATGGGTGTGATCGGCAAGGTATCCAGATACTTTTGGCCCCATAGTGTATGTAACTATGTATGTAGTACGTATGCATGTAACATGTATGTATGTATGTATGTATGTAGCATGTATGTAATATGTAAGGGCTTTGAGAGATGGTTTAAGATTTAACCTTTCTTTCTTGATCAGTCATTGTTACTCTAGCTTAACCACATACCATAGTTACCATAGTTACCCTGAAATATCATAGTAAAACTATGGCTGTAGCATAATATTTCCAGAGTAAACGATAGTGAATTATAGAGTAAAACTTAGGAAATCAAGGAAAATGCTACAATGGGACACCAAATATTTCCGTTCCTTATAGCAATCCTGAATCAGAATTGCTCTGTGGGCTCGACGTGACTTTAAAGGCTTCATCATGGCATTTACAGATTTACATTTTCTTACAGAAAGTATAGACAAGAATCTAGTGTAGCCACTCTGAACATTTTGTTTGTCTTCTATCACTCTCACATGCAAAAGTCCTATTAAAAAACACTCCGCTGATAACAACTCCCTGCGTGGGATATGCAGTTTCTGTACGTTTGCTCAAGATAATCATTCAGTATCATGCTGAGAACTGTGTACAGATTGGTCAGAGGATTCGTCAGTCATTTTCGCTCCCACTCACAATCTGCCACTGTCAGTGTCGCCTCCTTTTCGCTGACAGGTGGTCAATCCTTCAGCCCAGAAGGCAAAGGTGTGCTTATGAGTGTGTATGTGCTGAAAACATATGTGTGACCCAGACGCTGTACACCTTAGCTTTGCATATTAGGCCTGTTAGGCAGTGAATTAGAACAGCTTCGTTCATGAGCATATGGAAGCATAGACTCATTCTGCTCCGTCTACAACGAACACTCAAAAACAACGGGGGCGTCTGAAGAGGGCATATCAATAGATGAGTCATTAGACTACTACAGTGCCCACGGCACACGCACACCCTCTACACATCACATCCTGCACACACCAACACTATACACTCACAAACACGCAGGCACAGACTTTCTGGTATATTTACGTGGAAATATCTCAATGTTTCTCATGGCCATCATTTTAATACCATAAAATCAATAATAATGCAATCAGAAACACTAGAAAATCCTGTCCTTAATTGTCACCAGAGCACCATAAATGTAATGAAAAGAGAGAGAGAGTTACAAAAAAAAAGAGAGCGAGAGAGTATTAGACATAGCCACATCACAATTTCCAAGCATAATTTCAATAAATGTTTCATAATGAGTCCTGTGAGTGAAATGTGACTCAGTAAATGTTCATGAAGTAGCACAACACCCTGCAGTGTGCGTTCAAGTGCTTGCGTGGTAGGATATGTGATCTTTCGTTAAGGGGGTAACTAGGGGCAAGCGGATGCCATCTCCTCAGTGCCAGAGAGAAGTATTAGAACAGCGACCCTGAGGAAGGGTTGAGGGAGGGACTACAGCATAGATCTGGCCTCTGATTGGCTCCTTGGCTGGGGCAGCCGTTGCAGAGCCAAGTCCAAATCTGTCTGCAGCGAACGCCCTGGAATGAAGGGGTGGATGGCCCGGTCAGTAAGAGAGAGAGAGGGAGAGAGAGAGAGAGAGAGAGAGAGAGAGAGAGACTATAATGGGAAATAGTGATCTGTGCCAATAGGAAGAGTTTGTTCCTTAGCAAGATACTGGACACAGTGTCAACACATGCTGTGCTTAATATAGCGACTGTCACACAGCCAGACAGTACCTCATGCTCTCTCGCTCTTGGAATATTATAGACTCTGTCAGACAGAGGTTTTAATGACACTCACATTGTCCCTGATCTATTCTATTCTGACCTTCTGCGTGCTCCGCAAACTCTCTATCGCTCTCTAATTGCTCCCTTCATTACCCCACGACTGACGCCTCCGTTCACTTCCTCCCTTGCGCTCTATACCTCCTCCTCCTCCTCTTCTGTTTTTCCTCCTCTCTAGCCTCTGTCCTTTTCAGAGCTGTATGTGGTAATCCTATTACTCATGTGTGAAAACCAGCTGAGAGAGAGAGGTAGGGAAAGAGAGAGAGAGAGAAGGGATTGTCAGTTCTGTGTTACACTGGGCAGCAGGTGAAAACACGACACAAAGAACATTAGTTGAAGATGAAACTATGAGGCATGACCCTTATGGGAAGGGATATGTGGGCATGAGGGGGAAAGCCAGAAAGAGACAGAAAAAGAGAGAAAGAGACAGAGACGGGAGGGTGAAAGGAGTGAGACTCAGACATGGTGGGGTATTATGTGGCCCCTGACAGTTGGAGCACCAAGCTTGAAAATAAACAGGTCCTTTGATGACAAAGGGGCCACTGACACACACACACACACACACACACACACACACACACACACACACACACACACACATGCCCTGAATGCCTATTTCCCTCAGCATCGCCCAGATTCCATTGGCCCTGTTGAAACTTGAAGCAATTGATGTGGCTCCACTTGACACAATAAAACTTTAAGACTATAAGAAGAAGCATAATTAAAAAAGTGTTTAAATATTCTGGCAATGGAAATGACCTAGGAAATATCATAAGGATAAGCTTGACATACGAATTTTTTATGTCTGTGCATTGCCTTGTCTGCACGTCTCTTGGAGCTAGTGCCCATAAATCACTTCTCTTCATCACAGCACAGCACAGAATGTTTTAATGTAAATATTTGTGACACTTTATCCTTTACGATTGGCTGAGAAGAGAAGCCACCTGAATTAAACTCCAAATAGTCAGCCATGATAACTCTTTGTGCTGTTTCGGTGCCTGCTCTCCTTGTGTCTGTGTGGGTTTCCTCTGGGCTCTCTGGTTTCTTCCCACCCCAAAACCAAGCAGTAGTTCACTTTCCACCTCACATACAGTGCTTCTGGGATCGGTTCCAGATCCACCACGACCCTGACGAGGATACTGAAGGTGAACGAGAATGTTTAAACTATGAAGTGGTGTGAACCTGACACCCAGTTCTACAGCATTTAATTTGAAGAGGAACTGAACTGAGGTGAACCTCTCATACACCTTATATTAAAAATGATAAAGTTGTGTATTCATGTATGTTTAATTAAAGATCTGTGTGTTTTTTTTCCATATCAAAATGTCACAGGCTTCCCCCAGACTGTCGCCACACCTTAAATGTCAAATTTTGGGCATTGTTTAAAAACTGGATATGAATTACAGGAAGTATATTACACATAATGTACAAACACTCATGGCACCAAGTCATAATACCATTCGTATTGTTTGGAAGTCTTTTAAGTCTCGAGTGGTTACTCACTGCCCATAATCACCCATGAATCTGTCAACCTGTGTGTAGGCGAGCGGACCAAGTGTTTGCCATCTTCAGGGTGGGACACTACAACTTATGAGAGCATCACTTATAGCTCAGTTTCTCAACTCTGTTCTTGTTTGACCAAAGCCATCCTCATGAACCATTTACGTGTCATCCCTCATTTCCGAAAACCAAAGGTTGCACAATTTCAGTGTTAAACGCAGGGGGCAGTGGCAGCGCAGCTACTGTAATATGCTGTAAGCCCAATCCCAGCACTGCCAAACTGCCTCTACTGAGCCCTTCTGCACGTTTCTCACCCGCAGTTGCAAAACGGCTTTCCTTATGATAGATCTAGTTCCAATACATTTTACTCAACACAAGAGTGATGATTCCTGGTCATAAGGTCATCAGGCACGAAACAGTTAACCCATTCACGCATTCATGTCAACACCAGTTCATATACAGTATGTGCTGAAAAATAACCGGAGCCTGATGTCCAGAGCAAAGTCTGTTAAGATACAGTATACTGTATAGAGAGAAAGAAGCAATGACTGAAAATGAACAATATATAGCAAGGAGGGTTGCAGGATGAAAGACATGGAGAAATGGAGGAACTCACTGAGAATAATACAGTGGTCATTAGTACGCATAATATGCTATGTACTTTAACCATGAAAGAAAAAGAACCCTGATATTTGAATGGGAAGATTGAGTCATTATTCCTAGGCCTTTCAATTACTACCTTGTTTGCATGCACCTCGTCCATTCTTCTCTTCACTCTGCTGCACTGCACATCGTAGTTCTTTTCTCTCTCCCACTCCCATTCCTCTCAACTCACCGTCCACACTTCCTCTGCTGAAGGCCCTTCGTTACAAAGACAGAGAGAGATGAACAGAGCTGTAGAGAGTCAGCACAAGTGCTAGTCAAAGGAATAATAGTGAAGGAGAGAGAAAATGCGGAAAATTGGAAAGGAAAGAGCTCGTCTGAGCTGGAGCAGATAATGTTTATGGCCTATATGGACGTGGGAAAGTGCCGATCACAGTAGCTGCTCCTTTTTTCCCTGGGGAGTTGAGGGCAAAGCCATTTTCCTCCATACACGCACTGCATTTTTCTGTTGCTTCTCATCTGTTTCCTCTCTGAACAGAATTGTCTGCACTTTTCAGCACTCATTGTCATAAATAACAACAAGAAAAAGACAATAAAGGTGCAAACAGCAGCTTCCTCTCATAAATGCATTCTGTCCGCTAAGAGATAAAGTCACACTGTGTGTATTAATAAGAATAATGATTATTATATAGCACTTTTATTCATTTAATAACTGTAACAAATAAAAAATAGCAAGAAGGATAGAACAAGTTTAAAAAATAGAATTAAATTAAATTGTACAAAAATTTAATTGTAAAAAGGCCTGGTGAGAATAGAGGGGTTGTGAGGTTCAGACTTTTACTGCATAAAAAGGCCACTTATCAGGTTTCGTTCTTATACTTAACTTACGGGACCTTTAGTAAGACAGCACCAGGTCTTAAAACATAATTTGGAATGCAGCTCACTAGGTATGCTAAGCTATAGGTCATTAATGGAGTGAGATGTAATGTCATTGTACAAGTACAGGTACAAATGTAAAAAAATAAATAAATATTGTATTTATGTCTGCTGTCCCATCAGCTGTCTAAATAACCAATGGAAGATATCAAAGCATATCATTCTTGGCAGTGCAGGTCCACTGCACCTGGATACACTGCCCTCTTGGAATTGTCTACTTTGACAAACTGCGGTATTCCTATAAAATTTAAGGATGTGAGTAACTTATTACAATTTTCCAAGTGAGGAAAAAAAATCAAAAAGTAAACCTGACCATGGAAGATGTAATGGATTTGATAATACAGTAGGATATAAACTCAAGAAACTTAGCCAAGGCTAAGACATTGCAGGCTTTTGTACCTTTGTGAATGTGAAACAATACTATCCTCACATTTAAAACATTATATTAATTGATTGAGGTTACTCTAGGGAATGAGCTATATTGGGCTGAGTAATCTTAAAAGGTCTTGTGATGATAGATTTCTGCTCATGGGCAATTTTATTTGGGGTGAAAAGGCCTTCTACATATTCATCTGCAAGAGGGGATGAGCTACACTTCCCAAGTGTGACGAGAGAGAGAGAGAGAGAGAGAGAGAGAGAGAGAGATTGTCATGGTTGTAGTTATTGGCACTTAAACAGGATGTGTACGCTTGAGCAAACAGCTCACAGTTAAATGATCACACAGGATTCACAGTTGCTTTCCACACAATGGTCCTTAACACTGTTATACAGTATCAAATAAGAGGGTTACATGTTTATTTTCGTATCCTGCTCAAGGCCAGTTGTGTTCATTTCAGTGCCTAAAATCAGCTTCTGCTCGGCCCTAGTTGCTTTGTTGTTCCGCCAGGACTTTGCAGCACCTTTGTGTTTTTCATGATGTAAATCACTCACATTAAGACTCTTCTAGTCTTATGTTTGCTGGCATAATTTGTCAGTTGAGCTAGGTCTAGCCTAAAGGAAGTGATGGGTGTGAGAGCAATTTAGGCACTCTGTTTGCTGTTTAGCCTGAGAATGGCTAAGTATACTTGCAACCAGGTTTAATTAACACACATATGCCAAATGAATCATTCAGGACAGAGTGTAAAATGATTGATGGTTGAATTGCTGTGGGTTTAGTCTGCTTGTTCTTGGATTCACTTTGGGGTTTGGTTCAAAAGACCTATAAACCTCACATTAGGCTTAATCTAAACATAATTTCCAGGATTTTGGTTTAAACAGTGCGTCAAAAATGTAGAGGGGAAAAAAAAAAGTCAAACTAGTGCACGAGCTGATAACACGCACTTTCAGACACGTTTCATTAGTGTTTACAAGCAGCATGAGATAAAAGAATATGCGCCTGAGTGCTTATTTAAAAAAAAAAAAAAAAACACTTGTTGCTTGACGTTGCCGACGTGAGGACGCTGCTCTGGCACGTGGTCTTCTCAGAGGGAGCCGTAGGACGCGGATGTGGTAACGTCATCACGGACGAACGGTGGCTGGCCGGTCTCCATGGCGACGGTGCGTACGTCGGCGACGCTGCGTCCGTCCTGCTCACGCTCAAAAGAGGTGTGACTCGGGCGGGCGAGGACTAGAGCGTGACCCCGCCCCCTTCCCCCTCCTCCTCCGTGTGGGCGGGCAGAGAAACACGACACCAGAGACGGAGAGAGAAAGAGGAGGAGGAGGAGGAGGAGGAATGGGGGAGGACAGATCGAGTGTGTGTATGTGTGTGTGGTGGGAGGAGGAAGAAAAAGAAAAAAAAAAAAAAAAGTCAGTGTGAAAGAGGGAGTGGGAAGCTGACTAAATTACTGCGAGTCGGTGGCGACCTTTTTGGAGACGAGCAGTTTGCTGTTACAAAAAGAAAATGTTCGAAGAAGAGACGCCGACTCGCGTGACCGAGCGCAACACTGAGCCCGGAGCTGGAGCTCGTGCGGTGTGTTTTCCGCTCTCGGCGGGACGGTACTATTGATCGCTTCTCGGGACGGGAAACTCCGCTTCACCTCGCCCTGAGTAGTTTTGTAGACCCCCTTCACTCTCTCCAAAAAGTCTTGTGTGTGGCGGCTTCCGGCTGAGAAGTGCGCGTGAACGAGCCCGAGCCCGTGGCTGCACATTTTTACTGAAAGTTTAGTTTCTTTCTCGTTGTTTTTGGCTCGTGAGTGAGGCCGACTCTCGCCCTCTGCCGAACGGGACTCGGCTTGCACGCTGAAAGACAACATGAAAACTCCCGGCGAAACGGGTAAGTTTGTGTTTCTTTCCTTATTTCTTTTCTATTGATCAATCCCTGCTGATTCCCCGCAGTTAGAGATTTCACACCGGTAAAGGTTAGTGATCACAGACGAGCTCGTGTGATCCGCGCGGTGGGTTTAAATGCGAGTAACAATAACAAACCTGGCGCAACACATTTAAGTGGACTTTTAATAAGGTTTAGCTCGCTTTCCCCGACTTTTCCTCGTTTGTCGCAAATTGTCTGATCGACCGGAGTGCTCTCAGGAGCCGGTCCTGTGCTGGCATGCTCAGCTCAGCTCGGCTCCGGCCGCCTGAACGTGTGCGCGCTGTTGTCAACTCACTGAACCATAAAATGGCAGGCGCTCGACTTTATTGACTTTATCAATCTAAGATGTAGCCGTAAAAAAACAACAGCAACTCTGACTCTCGGAGCACTGGTTGAATTGCTTACAGATTTCCAGATAAGTGCGGTTTGTGATAAAGCAGCAGTTGAGCTCAGATCAGGATTCATCTTGTGTGTTACTGATGCATGCCTTCATCACCGTGTGTAGTTGAGCCTACCTGTTGAACCGCCATAACTTTGCGCACACATACGCGGGTAGCGATTAAATTACCAGGTACTTTTCTTCCCGCAGGGTTACTGGTGGGAATTAAATGCAGTTACTGAAGTTATAAAGCCTTTTTTCTTTTCCGCCTATCTTGAGCAATTAAATAATGCGCATTGAAAACGAGCGCGAGCTTTGAATTAAACGCATTCAAACGCAATTCAACCGTTAACCGTTTTAACGAACTCGGCTACGCTTAAACTAAATTAGCATCTTTTTTCCCACGTATAGTCGGCTGTAAATGTGATAGCGGTTTCTCTTTTCGGAATGTAGTTAGCCCGTGAGATTGTTTTGGGTCAAGTTTGGGCAGGGTAGTGTTATTTAAATCACTAAAAAAAAAAAAACTAGCTAGCTGGTTGCTATCCATCAGGACGCCTTTTGTGGGATGTTTAGGAATCCGAGGCTGCATTCCAAATGCCTTCCTACGTAAATGGACCACATATAACGTATGAGATAATGAATTCTGCAGGCTACTTAGTGCACTTGTGGGAGCCATTTGGGATTCAGCCTTTATAACCCCCCCTCAAATTAGTTACTTGCTTTTACGACACGAAGGAAACAAACTCGCCACTTTTTCAGGTTTTGACGTCAAAAGTTTAGTCGGCTGTGACCTTTACAGCTTTTACACCCCCCACCTCAATCTCTCTCTCTCTCTCTCTCTCTCTCTTTCTCTCTCTCACACACACACACACACACACACACACACGTACATGTACATACATATTGGTCTTCCAATCCTTGTGAGGACCTTTTAACTGTAAGAATTATTAATGAAGCTAATTAATGCTGTGAATGCTAGCCAAAATTTCCCCATAAGGTCCAACCTGTCGAATATTCCTATCCTTTTGGGCCCATTTGGGTCCCAGCAAGACACACGCACACACACATACATCACTAGCCAGCTGATAGCCTGGTTTGTTTACCCTTTTATTTCTGCATGTTGGCCTTTTATTATGGACTTTACCACCGCTCATCTCTGCAGACACAATAGCTGATCTTATCATAAATAAAAGCAGCTCTGGTATAGTTTAAAGTGCCTCAAATGAAGAGAAACCTGATTAATAAGTCTGTTTCCTTGTGTGTTATTATTTTACCTGAGCATTTGGATTTGCACAACAACTCGCAGTGACTGACATTTAAAGGTGAATAACTCCATTGTGGACTTGCTTGGAGTCTACATGACACTTTTGTCTGGGAACACAAAGCTGGCTTACCAGGCCGAAAGCGTTAGTCACACGGCCCCAGAAGTCAAAAAACCCCTAGATGATCGTAGTCACTGCGTACTAAATCAAAGTGGCACTACTTAAGGCTGATTAATCTGTCGATGTCATGGTGTCTTGTTTATGTTCAAGTGGCGCGGCGCAGTCAGTTACCACCAGCTACTACGAGCACATTGTGGTTTTGTCGATCTCTGACTCCGCGGGCCGCATCGTGACCCCAATAGTTCCACGGGAAGTTTAGGTGCTCTGTGAGTGTGTGTGTAAGTGATACAGTACTGAGAAGAGGATGTGGCTGCTCTCATTATCAGATTTTGAGTATTGCTTTAGTGCACGCTCCTACCTGTAGGTTCACACACCCACAGCAATATAGGTCGAACGTCTTTTTGCGGTGGAAGGGTTTTCTCTGAAAGCATGAGTTTTCCATGGCAACAGGTGGCAGAGACAATTTGTTATTTTGAGGCTTGTACATCCTGATAAGGTGTGTGTGTGTGTGTGTGTGAATGTAACAAAAACACTATCTGCTTCATCAAAAGCCTTTACCACATGAATCACGGGAAATAAGAGAGACACATTTAACATTTTCCTTCCACTCTGATGTACTCTTTAATATCCATGCCATTTTTATACACTAATTACACTCGGGCAAGTCAGCCTCATGACTTCATAACTTGAGGATGAGGTTTTAAATACCGACGTTAGCCAGCAGCGCTTGTTAGGGATAATTGTGCTGTTTTCCTCGCTGCTGATGTTTTTCCTTAATGTGAAGTTACTAATTAGTTAAAGTATTTGAAAATGAATTTGCGTCTTAAATCCCGTCTTATAGGTTTAAAATGATCACTGGTTGTGTATGTCGTTTGTAAGACCTATCCTACTAATTACTGCTATTGTTAATGACTAATGGAGGTTTTATACTAATGGATGTTGACTATGGATGTTTACACACACACACACACAAACCAGTGTATGCAGAGAATTATAGTTAAGCTGCATTTGACAGGTTTTTTTTTTTTTTTTTTTTTGGCTCTGTGTGTTTTATGGATCGTCAGGCTTTACTTACTTAAAGGGCTATTCTGCAGTGAATGCACGTCGAGCGATCAGAGTCTTCATTTTACCCAGAAATCTTTGGAGCAACACAAGCTGAAACTTCAGTGTGTAGCATGTTGTGTGTGCTGTTGCTCTGGATGGAACCAGTTTACTACGAGCGCTCACCTCTCCCTCTGTTTACATGCTGATGTCCCCTTTCAGCAAGCCGAGTGTGTGATCTTTATTTGCACTCTGCCTTTTTTTTCATCTACGTCTTTTCAAAAAGATGTCCCGTCATGCTGTTCTTTTGTAGCCAAGAAGGACCATTGTGCTAGCGTCGTGCACACAAAACCTTTTTTCTTTTTTCCTGACTGAACGTTGGTGAAGTTAATCCTGTCCAGGCAAATAGGTGAACAGTCGAAGGATTGCACTGCCTAAGGGCCTAACTGTGGTTCTCTGGCAGCGGTGAGATTTCACAACCGGCCCATCACTAGTGTTAAACCTTAATGCGGTACGTTACATCACACTCATAGGGGTTTGGTGAATATGGCAACGCCAAAGCCGCTATTCAAACTCACATGGGTAGGATGTTCCCTGTGGCTGAGTAGTGTTTTGCTGACTTTTCCCTAGCGAGAACAATAGGGGGCGTGTGTATGTGCTCTAACGGGGTGTGTGTGTGTGTGTGTGTGTGTGTGTGGGCATCCATTACGCTCATCCATGTGTTGGTGTCATTTATGGATTGTCAGGAAACACAGAGACCCTTTTTGTGTGGCTAGAGTGGGGGCTAGGGCACGCATGCGTGCGTGCGTGCGCGCGTGTGTGTGTGTGTGCATACAGTCCTGACCCTGACTCGCTGACCCCTCACACTACATTCTAACACACATGCACACCGGTCACGTGCTGGACATCCAGCGAGGGCCTGATGCCAGTCTCCCTCCCCCATCTCTCTCATCACCACACATCTCACTACAGTGTGACTTCACTTCCTGAGGCAGCTGGTTAAGATTGTGTATATACTGTGGAACGATCATACAACCTACACATGACATTTTTTTCCCCCAGGTGTCATTGTAAAAGTGATACGGTTTGTGTGGACGTCATCTTCACTGCACGTTTTTGCCACACTGACACGTGGCTGGTTTGAAAACTCTTGTAACACTTGTAAAGGACATGCTGTATTTACAGATTTTTTTATTATTATTTATTTATTTCTGTGTAAGAATTG
>JAQQZR010000033.1:6615986-6629592 GCA_030068235.1 Notoglanidium macrostoma
TGTGTGTGTGTGTGTGTGTGTGTGTGTGTGTGTGTGTGTGTGTGTGTGTGTGTGTGTGTGTGTGTGTGTGTGAGAGCCTGGTGCCTCGTGATGGCCTGGTCTCCTATCCAGGGTGTATTCCCGGCTTGTTCACAGTCTTCCCCGGACGCGCCACAACCCTGACCAGGATCAAACGGTTACTGAAGGTGATCGTCCACCTGTTGCTGTTTTAGACGTGGATTACGATGCATATGAATCGCTTCAAAAAGCAGTTTTATGACATTTACACTCTATACGGTTCTCGTCAATATATCATTTTGTCTGAAATGAGAAGTGGAACTCTGCAGCTGATGTTGGACTTGTATAATTCCCGAAGCCGCGGCTACCAGGAGGATAATGCAGGTTAAAACAAGTTAAGTGGATACAGGCAGCTTATCTGCACAGTGCTGATTGAGTGGATTGTGTAGCACCCAGAGGGCTATGTGTGATGACCCTGTGTGTGTGTGTGTGTGTGTGTGTGTGTGTGTGCGTGTGCCTGAGGCCAGTGGCAGGAGCGGTGGGGAAGTGGAGCAGCACAGTAGACTGACACGGTGTGTTTTAGCTGCTCAGCGGTGTGTGTGTGTGCAGTACTTTCATAAATGACTACACTGAGCTTGTGGGTGCCAACGTGTGTGTGTGTGTTTTGTTTTTAAGAGAATAGCTGCTTTTGAACCAGACCGTTCATAGGACCAATTGAGAGGACCTACCCCCTTGGGAGTTCCCCACAAGAACCACTCACCTTCAAGGGCTTTTTTCCTGTTTGCACCGCTATTAGGAATGCTGAAGTGACGTACGTTGGCCAGTGGTGACTTCTACACGACATACAACAACGATGCTTTTCTTCTCTCTCTCTTTTTAGAGCTAATGTAAAGAGCTGTTGTGATCACGGCTAACGCCGTACTCAGATTTTTAAAACCGGTGGTGGTCGGTGCTGCGTTGGCTCATGTGTTCGGCCAATCAACACACACTCATGTCACTCACGGTTCCTGTTGTGCTGGGAGAGCACCTACCCTGAAGAAGGAGCTAAAAAGCCCCTCAAAACTTTCTAAGTTTCTAAGCATTCTAAGAACTTCAATCCTGCTCAGTTCCTGCTGTGCGAACACACAAAGAATAGGGTACTTCCATAGAGTTCTAAGAACTATGAAAAAGTTCCTCTGGTTCGAAAGCACCCATTGTTGTTGGTCCTCCTTTTAAGTGTCTCTAGCAAGAGATGATGCCCTTGTGATCTAATCAAGGAATCTAAGCAAGGAATAAAGCAGAATGGGATGGTGTTATAGGAAAATGATCACTGTTACTGCTTCCTGTTATCACTTACATTATAGCAGCTATAAACAGTCAGCAGAGAAACGGCGCAGCTTGTCACATTCCTGAGAAACCCGCAGTTTTCATCTGACGGTGTTGTCACTGGACTTGACTCCTTTCCTAACTGTTAAGCAAATGCATCCTTGGGGGGGGAAACTTCCCCGTATCGGCGATTTGTGTTTTGTTTTTTTTCCTTTGAATAGCAGCGTGTGGGATTTTATTATTAGAACCTTTGCTGTAGAAGTTCCTGTGAATGAACTGTTACTATAGAAACTATAGTATATTAGAAACAGTGCATTAATAGAAACCAGTGATTAGAGTTAGAGCACTACTGGCAGAGCTGCTTGTGACCAATCAACTTCGAGCATTCGACAGCGCTGGGATTAAAAACTCCAGAAGCAAAGAACGAGCGCCACAGGAAACGTTACTGCGTAGACTCGAATCGGGAAATAATCTGCGGGTTGTTTTTCTTACTTTTAAGTTAGAGCAGCTTGTTAGAAAAGTATAAACGTAGGCCGAGCCAAAGCCCACGTATGTTTATTATCATGGTCACATTGCGAAATGCTTAAGCGGTAGGTTTTCAGGAACATCGATTTGTCTGATTTATTTATTTATTTTTTTTAACTTTGTCAGAAGAAACGAACATTCCGATGTCCTAGCCAATCAGACGGGAGCACTTCCTGTGGTCACGGTGTGATGGGCTTCGGTGGCGGGGAATCCCTGGCCTGTTTTGCAATTCTATACCGTACTGTCTGGGCTCTGTGGGGCTGCGTTTGAATGCACGACATGTGCTTGCGTGTTGGTTTGGCTTCTATTATCTGTGCTCGCTGCTCTGCGCTCTCTGTCTGTGTGCACGTGTGTATTAAGTGCTGTTCCCTCTTTACCCTGTTACGTAATCATGTTCGCCAGCAGCATGCAAGAGTGTTGAAAGTTCACGTGGATCAATCTCTCTCTCTCTCTCTGTGTGTGTGTGTGTGTGTGTGTGTGTGTGTGTGTGTGTGTGTGTGTGTGTGTGTGTGTGTGTGTGTTCGTTCTCATACCATAGGTTATTAGTTTTCCAGTTAACAGGTTATCAAATTTCTCTGCTTTGAGGGAGAATCTTGGTATCTGAATGCTTTAATTAAAAAGAGAACAGCTTAAAAGAACACGCGCTCCCAGAAAACTTTAAAATAAGTCCCATTAAACTCTGAGAAGAATTTCTTTAGGCTCTTAATGTGTTCCTAATGTGCAGGCATACATTTTGTCAATCCTATTGGGCTACCAACACCGGGTTTAGACACACACCAGGAGCAGAAACACATGTGGGGTGTGTGTGAGAGAGAGATTTTGGAGCGTAACTGTAACTGCGCTGGTTTTAAAGTCTGTTTTGATTTCATAGCCGGCACGCTGGTTGCTATGGCGCGCGCGTGTGTGTGTGTGGCGAGTCTGTGAGCGTAGTTACATCATCGGCGTCTTGCATAATGCAGTAGAATTTATTTGAGGAGGACCAGAGCGAGAGGGGGAGAGGAGATGTTAAGGTGACTGACCTGCTGCCAAGATGGTCAGAATTAATGCCTGAGAGCTGCCTACGCTGAAAAACATTATCAGACTCTCCACTCATCAAAATCAACCGAAGTACTCAGTGGTGTTCTGCTTTATTAAATGCTTTTCATTAAGTTTTATCGGGACATGTATTTGACTCGTCATCGAGTGAAAGTCGTCACTTAGTGGAACATGTTTAATCTTTTTCTTTTTTAGTTTTTTTTCCCTCCCCATCCTCAGGTAAAAGTTGAGGCCTGTGTGTTTTCCTTTATCCTGTTGGTCAATCACTTACTTGTTTTTTTGCAAATGGTAAAACAATCCAAGTGTTTCAGTCACGTGGGTCTTCTGTTGCGGTTGCCATAATTGGAACAGAATTCCTGGATTTTCTTAGTTGGATGTAACAAGGTGTGAAAGTTGGCTAAAATTATTCACCTTAATTTATCCAGGAGAGTCAGGAGCTGCTTGTAGGCAGTGGCAGTTATAGAAACATGTGATTGTGCAGTAATGCACACTGAATAGTTTTTAATAAATAGTAAAAACAGTTTAATATCAGAACGTTTTAACATTATAATCCTTTTACACTTCAGTCGTCTGACGTCCTCAATCATGGCTGGCGTTTTCTCTGCCGCGTAAAGCGTCTGAATGTGTCCGAGTCCTGACCAGCACAGGAGAAAACAGCATATTTAATCACGTTCTCATTACCACCATTAACATTGTTTGTAACTCCTTGTTGAAGGCTTTTTTTTAATCTTTTAAGTTAAAAAAATTTTTCTCGTTCCCAAAACCCAAACATTTTGGCAGCATTCCTTATAATTACAGTGACCTGATGTTAATTTAGTACTTGTCTAATGTTAGCCAAGCTGAAAATAAGTGGATAGTGTTTAGTTCATTTTAGTGATCACCAAACATTCTCCGTTTACCTCAACAGGAAGTAAAGGTATGATGAGGGAGAGGGGGCGGGGTTTCCAGGCTCGCTCCGTTCCCATTGGAGAGTTCAAAACATCTGCGCAAATCATGAAAAAGACTGCACTGTTGGCGGGTGATTCAGTTTTTCAGAGCTCCTACGCAAAACGTGTAAAGATTGACAGGTCTGGGAATATAACCAAGTCGGAGTGTACGTCAGGTGTTCATTGTGGTGTGTAGAGACTATTGAATATCTCGCCCCCAATGGTGTGAGTGAGGTGAGCGTTATGTAAGAAAGATCAGCAGGACTTAAGCAGCTTTATTGGGTGCATTTTACCAGCTCGCTAACACTCTCTCCCTCCCTCTCTCTCTCTCTCACACACACACACACACACACACACACACACACACACACACACACACACTTAGTAAAATCCCTCAGTCACCTCCATTCAGTCAAGTAAGACAAAGCCCTAAAATGTGTGTGTAAAAGTAGCCAGATGTGTGTGTAAATGAGTGAGAGACAGACAGACAGGGAGAGACGGAGAGAGAGACATACAGATAGAGAGACAGATAGAGAGAGAGAGAGAGAGAGACGGACCGAGAGAAAGAGAGAGAGAGACGGATGGGCCGAGAGAGAGAGTGAGAGAGAGAGCGAGAGAGAGAGACAGACTGGAAGAGAGAGACAGACAGACAGATGGGGAGAGAGAAAGAGAGAGAGAGCCAGAGAGAGACAGACTGGGGGAGAGAGCCAGAGATTGAGAGAGACAGACAGACAGAGAGAGACAGACAGACCGAGAAGGGTGACAGGCTGCGTCACTGCATGGGTTCACAGATCAGCTCATGTTTATCAGTAGGCACACACCGGGTAATGTCCTTCCCTGGGCGGTGCTGACCACAATCACTTTCTCTCACACACTCTCTCTCTCTTTTGACTTTCCTGTCTCTCTCGCTTTCTTTTTTTTTTTTTTCCTGCCTCACATGTACTCATTGGCGTGGTTAACAGATGCAAGCAGCGTTTTTCCCCTTCTCTAAAATTAGGGTGGTAAAATAATGGCAGGAAGAGAAGGAGAGCGAGCGAGAGGGGAATTGATGGAGGTGAAGGAAGGAGGGGTGAGGAATGGGGAGATGGAGATAACGGAGGAGCGGGTATTTTTGGCCGGTCACACGTCACACAGACGTAAGTCAGGCCGCTGTACACAAACAGAGACGGAGGTGACAAAAACATGCTTTAAAAGTGTGTGTGTGTGTGTGTGTGTGTGTGTGTGTGTGGACCTAGTAAGCAAATGAGCGGTCATAAAAATGGGAAGGAAATAAGATTTTTCTGCGGTTCACTGCACAAAAGCGATAATTTTTTTTCTGTTGTTCCAAAGCAAACTTTGTAATGGTGAGGCCAGTGATTTATTTATTTTTATTTACATTTTTTTTAATTTATTTATTATTTTTTTAATAAAGTCAGGGCGCTTTTGGGAGGGGGGGGGGAGTGTAATATTTGGTCAAGTGATCTTCTCCTGACATTCTGGCAACCGTCAACGAAGTGTCTTTATGCTGAATCCCTTTCAGAAAAGGTACACGCGTACACACACTCACTGGCCACTTTATTAGGAACGCCTGCACGCTTCATGTGCACATGCACACGGTTATCTGATCACGTGAACGCTTCATAATGCATAACATCATGCAGTTACAGGAGCGCAGCTTCAGGTTTCAGCTCTAGAGCAGCAGTTCTGCTTGTTGGAACACCTTGCTGATGAATGGCCAGACTGGTTTGAGCTGAAAAGAAGGCTAGGATAGGTAAGTCAAATAAGCGCTCTTTACAACTGCGGTGAGTAGAAAAGTTTCTCATCATGCCGACCCTTGTGGAGAATGGGCTACAACTAGAAAATTAAAATACCATCGCCAGGTCTTGTTCCTGTCTCCAACTGTCCGGTTTTAGTGAGCCTGTACCTCAGTGGACCTGCTGCAGCCTCAGAGTGGAACCTAACAGGACCTGTTGTCGTAACCCGTCCAGCTTGTGCATTCGTTGACTCTCCGCAAGCAGAGAGGTTGGGTTTGTGCGCTCGGGGCTGCTTTTGTGCTCACCACAGTTGTACAGGGTGCTTATGAGAGTTACCGTAGCCCTCCTGCAAGCTCAAACGCATCTCCTCATCAGGCCACGCAACTGACGCTCACTGCATGGTTTTTTTTTGTTGTTGTTTTGTTATCGTTTATTTAAACTATAGCGTTGTGTATGTGAAAAATCTCAGCTCAGCAACACTCAAACCAGCCCATCAACCTGCAGCCAAAGTTACCGAGATCAGATTTCCACCCCCGTTTTGATGTGTGATCTGAACATTAACTGAAGCGCCGCATGATGCTCGTTCATTAGCGCAATGTATAAGAAGAGTGCAGGTGTTCCTATTAAAGTGGCCTGTGTGTGCGTGTATGAGCGTGCACTTAAGATACCCGAATTTAAGATGCATCCCATCAGGAGTGTACCACCTCTCTCAGTTTAAAGTGTGAATGTGTTTGCAGCTGTGTGTGTGTGTGTGTGGTTCGGGTGTACTTGCTGTGTGGAACAGAGGCTCTCAGTCACTCTGGGTGATGTCATGGGGATTTTGGAGCAGGGGAACACGGCTGGGCAGGCTAACTTACCTGCTGTAGACACAAAAATACACACAAGGAGGTATGTGTGTACGCGCATGTGTGTGCTTCAGGGTGGGCAATATGCCACAAATATTATGTCTAGAATTCTCCTGAGGTTTAATGGCAGTCTGGATACATGAGCCACTCTAACGTGCAATGATTTTTGTCATTCAAAAATGTAACTTGTGCATCCGTTTATCATCCATTGCATAATATTTGTTGATGTCATAGAAGTGCTGACTATACTCTGAAAAACAAATCACGATTAATCATGCTAAATATATCGGCGTGTATATATACCGCGCGTGTTTGTGGAGAAATTTTTGTTTTTTCATACAGCAGTTCAGCAGCGTGCTCACGAATACCTGTTGCTAGCAGTTTCTCTCTCTCTCTCTCTCTCGCCCGCATCCTCCTCTCTTGCTCCTACCTGCTCTATTTGAGGCCTGGCTCTCAAGCTGAAAGGATTAATTGTCATTTATGTTTTATTTTTTTGTTCTGTTCATTTCTGGGCGTTTATTTTTAGGCCTGAAGTGTCTGGTTGCTATGAGACGGTGTCCAAGAGAGAGAGGGAGGGAGAGAAGAGGGAGAAAGCGAGGGAAGAGAGAGAGAGAGAGAGAGAGAGAAATGTTTGCGTTGTGAAGGCTGAATTACAAACACGCTCACGCACTGAGTCAGCGCTGGCACATGTACACACACACTGCGTGCGCGCACACACACACGGTCTGTTAGTTGTTTTTCTGGATTGTCTTTTGTAACGTTGCCGAGTGCACCTTGTGTGTTCGGCGTTCACGCTACCTAAAGTTTCAGCGAGTTCTGAGAGTTGGGAACCAAAGGAAACGTGACAAACATTTCGGTGCAGATGCTGCGAGTCACATACACTCCCTGAGACCATCACACGTACGCGCGCGCACACACACACACACACACAGGAAGCAGAGTTGATGTGGTTGTGCAGGAGGCTTGCTAACTTCCTGCACCACTACGGTGCGACACATTCCAGGAAACACCTCGACCCATACACACACTCGTGCATGCATACACACACTTTACAGCAAGTCATGCAGTTAGTAAGACATGGAGAGTGGAGAAACCTGGGTGGTGGGATTTCGTACACATGATTAATAACCTGTATGTTGTCGTGGTCGTAAAATAATTCAGTGGTTGCAGTGCACACCAGAACGCTTCCTCTTTGTTCAGGTGTAAACACACCAGCGCTGAGATAATAAGTGCCCAATTAATAACACCAGTGAGTAGTTCAGTAGGGCTGCTTTTACCATAACCACACGCTTCCTGATGAGAAGTGCGCCGTGGCGCACAAGATCTTTTGAGAGGAGAGAGACACGGACTTCTTAGATTTCTCACCTGCCTGCCAGCTCGTTACCTCTATGCGGAGACAGAGACAGACTAAGCGAGAGAAAATGAGAGTGAGAGATGTTTCTGCTAAAGAGAGAGGATCGTGTCTTGAGGGAGAGAGTGGCGAAGATCTGGATGGATGGATGTGCAGAGGGCTAATGAGGATAAAGGAGGAGCGTAAGAGCTGAACATAAATACACCTTGAGCCCTGGGACTGTCTCTACTCCGCGGAATAATATTTTTCACCTCCGCAACTCGCAACACTCAAGAGAAGCGTGCGTGTGTGTGTGCGTGCGTGCGTATGCTTGTGTGTGAGTGCATTGATTGTACATCCTCTCAATGCATCCAGAAATGTATTTCTAGCTACTTGTCCTTGGCCTGAAGAGTTTTTGCAGCACGCAACAGCATTATTGGAGAAGTGCACAAGTGTGATAAAGTTATGGAGGTGTGAAAGCAAATCCTTCACCTCTATCGTCCACCTCCACCTGTCCACCTCCACCTGTCCTCTCTCTTTCTCTGTGTCTGTCTCTCTCTCTTTTCTGTCAAACAATAACCCCTGTGTGCGAGTTTATTTTTGGATCTCCAAGGCCATCTCTCCCTCTGGCTCCCACTCTCATGTTCTCTCGTGCGCTCTCGCTCTCTCTCTCTCTCTCTCTCCCTCTCGTTCTTGCGCTCTCTCACTCTCTCTCTGTCGTTCTTGCGCTCTCGTGCATTCATTGACTTTGCTCAGTCTCTGAGGTTAAGGGTACATTCTGTGATTTTATTTTATTTTTTATATATATATATATATATTTTTTGTTCCCCGCTCGTACAAGTGTTCACTACAGAAGAAAAAGACAGAACGTCCATGTCGTCAGCGCCAGCACAAACGCTCCAGTGCAACATTGCACTCCAATCTCTTCAGCCCTCTTTTGTGCGTGCGTGTGTGTGTGTTCCTTGTGCTCCAGTGTTCCTGCTCTCTGTCCTCCCTCTACTCGGTTTACTCTTTTACTCTCTCGTTCTCTCCCCAATGAATCTTTAATGCGCTTGTGGTTTGACTGCGGTCACTGAGAAGTTCTGATTTTCCCCCTTCCTCACATCTCCCACCTTTTCATTCCTCCCCCCGTCGTCACATGACCCTCATCGGCCTGCCGTGGAGGCGGAGGGCGACATGGCAGGTACGCCGCGTCACGACACTTGAGCATGTTTTCACGGTATCCCAATCTTTTCAGTTTTCTTGGAACACACCACCGTAAAAAAAAAAAAAAAAAAAAAAAAAAAAAAAAAAGCACCAGCAGGAAAGAAGGCTTTAACATGTAATCAGGTGCATTTTATTTGTGCTCACCTTTATGTTGTTTCGGATAAAATCGTACAGTCCGAATAAAAGTAGAATCCGCTCACACTAGGGTAGTCCGTGTTAACTTGCATTCAACAAAGCTCTGCGCTTTAGTGTTGATTAGCATTTGTTAATGTTAATGCTTTAATGTTAATTAGTACACCTTGCAGAAAGGAAGGTGAAGGCACAATTACACTTTCAGAAAGTTGGTGCGCGTTTTACACGTGAAAATAAGTCGCCTTAAACGGCACGTGTCTATTCGGACTCCGTTTCCTACATCAAGCGACCCTGGGGTCATTCGACCGGAAAGTCTACAGCGTTTTTGTTAGCTGTGCGTCATGTGACTAAAAATAGAACTTGCGAACAATGAAACGTGGATTTGAACATTTAAATGAAACGGAAGTTAATTTGGGGGGGGGGGGGTATGGGGATTGTTGTCACGGCAAGAGAGCGCACACGCTTTTACTCTGTGCCATTCACAGTGTACAGAGTTCACTCCGCAATAATATTAGTCTTAGTCTGCTAGGAGTCTGGCTACTGAACCCCCCAACACACACACACACACACACACACACACACACACACACACACCAACACGCATGCCTCTGGAATTTAAGAACTGCACAGAGTTGCTAGCAGCGTTAATGACAAAGAGGTGAATAAAGCTGTCCTCTTCAGTTTCTCCCCACAGTTGAATCGCTGCTCTGTGTTGCCTGACAGAAACTCTTTCATGTCATCAGGGTGATTTTTGCTAATCCACACACACACACACACACACACACACACACACACACACACACACACACACACACACTGCATGGGTGTGCTTCCTCTCATAACAATGCTGCTGTATGCCCGAGTGCTCAAGATTCTTCAAATACATTCTGCATTTACACAAAAAAAAAAAAAAAAGTTACACCTCCGACAGCCAGCATTCTTGGATTTACATACTTGGACGAGGCATCAGAGGGAAGAGAGAGAGGAGCAATTTGACCTGGATGACAACAGACTAGGAGACGAGCAATGATCTCATCCCTCTCTCTTTCACCCCTCCTCCGTCGTTTCCCTTTCCCTCATAACCCCCCCACGCCCTCCTCAGGCCCCTCTCGCCTGCTTCTCTTTTCCTCCTCTATATTGTCTCATTCCATCACTCGCTGCATGTTCACCGCTGTGCTTTTACTCTACTTTTTTTTTTTTTTTTTTTTTATTATGCAACAACTTCTAGCGTTTTTCTCATCAAACACACACGCTAATGTCCCAGGGCAGAGATTACCCCCCCTTTCCCTCAGATACTCCCGAGCGAAGGCGGCTCCTTGAATTATTGATGAAGTGCGCGTGTGCGCGCGCGGATCTGTCCTCTTCTCCTCTGTGCTAAGGATCCAGTGTCTCCCCCTTGGGGGGGGTGAGAACGAGAGACAGAGAGACACAGAGAAGGGCTGGAGGTCATAGAGGTTAAGTAGGGAGGGGGGGGATGAGGTCATACGCGCTTGCACTCAGAACACAACTCTCTGCTTGAGCATTAAAACGCCTTACACACACATCACACTGTTTCCCACACATCGCACAATACACACCACTGCATATACTTTCACCCACACATAATACGCTTCAGCTCACTGTACAGAAGAGAACAATTTATAGCCACCAAAAGAGAATTTAAAACCTTTAGTGAAATCACTTAATCCTGATCCTATCTGTAAATAAGAATAAAAGTCTGGTTTATACTTTGTGCGTAATGTTTCGTGCACTTGCGCGGCGAAGTGGCGTACTGCATGTATATCCGGGGGATTAAAGCGAAGGCGAAACATCCCTGTTCAATAGGTTTACGGTTCAAGGTAAAGGCGCTGTAAATTTAAACACCCCGATAAGCTCGGCTTCTTTTTAGAACTTTCCACCGTCGTCGTGACCGTTGTCATGAGCTGCGTCTCAAATCGAATAAACCCCGGCGTGCCATCCCATCCAGGGTGTATTCCCGTGTCGCACGCACCGTTTCTGGTCAGGACAGAGCCGTTACTGAATATGAAGGAATGTAATTGGTAATTTCAGCATGGTACAATGAGCGCAGCTGTCACAGAAAATATGTCTTCGTGTCGAAGGCTATGCGAGCCAAGATAGAAGCCAGGCACTTTAACATAAAACAGGCGTTTTTATTCGCCTCGCACTTTATGAGCCAATACAGCATAAATCTCTCAATCAAAGGAAGACTTCTGCTTAATCACAGTAACTTTGTGGATGTTTGAAACTCCAGATATGAATTCAATTATGCTGGAAATGAAGTCGGGTGGCATGGTGCCGCAGCAGGAAGCATCGACGCCTCCGCTCCAGGGTCCACCGTTCATCCCGGAGTAGCTTGGGTAACTGTCTGTGCGGAGTTTTGCATGTTCTCTCCTTGTCTGTGTAGGTTTCCTCAGGGTTCTCCAGTTTCCTCCTGCAGTCCAAAAACATGCAAATAGGATGATTGGCAAAGTTGCTGAATTGCCCATAGGTGTGAATTTGCATGTCCGTGATGCTCTACAATGGACTGGTATCCATTATTCCCACCTTGCCTCCTGTTTTATCGGGACTGCCTCTGAATGTACACTAATGAGGTTAACATGCTTACTGACGATGAAATGAATGAAAATATGCCACTACAGCACACAAATAAACAGACAGTTAAAGCATGTCTAGAGGCTTATGATTGAGTGAGTTAGTAAACACTGATATCGAATGTCTGTCTGTTAGCTAGCTTTGAGCTCACCGGTTTCACAGTGCCTTATGTTTGCTCGATTAAGGAAGACCAAAAAAAAAGTTACCGTAATTAAAATCCACCGGGGGCTACGGAAAACTGTTATTACATTTGAAGCATTTAGCAGAAGCCCTTATCCCAGGTGACTTGAAAACATGCTAGTAATCATGTTCTTGTGGAGTGAGTGCCGCAACAGCTTTTAGATATGCAGGAAGACGGAGCGGAGTCTTGATGGACGTCTTTATTGCACCTTTAGGGGTAGTGGACCCAGTCGAGCTGGAGAAGGGAGCATGGTGCAGAGCATGGGATGATGTGTGTCTTCAAGTACACGTTGAGGTCAAAAGTATGTGGATATCTGACATTTGCGTTCATATTTGCTTGTTGAATGTCCCGTTTGATCGAACACCTTTTGACCTTCTAGCGGAATTGATGTAGGCAGTAACGAAATTTGAACTGGTCAGCTGGACACCTCGGAGACGCCTGATAAACACAGGTGTGAACGGCGATGTGCCTCGGCAGTACGTTTTTTACCTGACTGCTTAAGGCTCATTTTAAAACCAAGTAATAAAGAAGTTCTCGATCACCTAAAAGAGGTGTGTTCGATTTCGTTTGGAGATGAAACCTGCAGGAAGGTGGATCTCCAGGTACAAGGTTAGTGATCACTGTTCTACACCATTGTGTGAATCCAACATTGTGGTTCCAGTTTGCGGAAGAACCATGTATTGGTGTTATGGTCAGATGTCCACAAACCTTTGGCCATATAGTGTAGATGTAGGGGTTTTGTTTTGTTTTTTGTTTTTCCTGGCAGGTTTTACGTGTGATGTGGGCAGCTACAGGAAGGCAGTGGCGGGAAGATGTCCGTTGCAGAGGTGGGTGGTACATGGGGGCGAAAGAGGTTTGCAGTAGCCCAATCTTAATATGACAAGGGACCAGCAAGTGGGCTCTGTGGAGAGCAAAAAAGGGAAACCGACATAACCGAGTCAGGTTCGCTTCATGAGGAGAGAAGGAGAGTTGGTTGTTTAGACCTACACCGAGGTTGGGTGTGTTGTCAGATGGTGTGATTCAATCACAAGATATTGACGTGGGAATCCATCTCCAGGGATATACAGCAGCTCAGCCTTGCTGGGATTTAGTTTCAGCTGATATTAACAACAGCTTTGCAGATAGATGTGTTTTACATAAAGCAGGTACTGAGTTTGTGTTTGTTTGCCATCGGGAGCCAAGGCATAGCTCAGCTTTGTGTGTTTATTTAGCACAAACATTTAACCAAAGTTACAGAAACAAGTTCTCGCATGCGTGCGCTGGAGCGGTTTGTTCCACGGTGATGTCGTAGGTTTGCGAGGGTCTGTGTGCATGTGTATTTTCATATATCGACACGCCAATGCTCCAGGACTTCTGTGTGTAGCTTGTAATATGATCAATAATATGCACACACTCGTAGCTTGGAGAGGTTTCGTCCTTGAGGCTGAGCTCGGTCTCGCATGCTTTAGCACAAATAGCAGGGGGGGGGGGTGCGCGTGCGCCCGCACCCATGGAGAAGCACGGGATCAGACATCACGCCTCCACAAGATTTTTTAGCGCTATTAGTTCCATAAAGTGTATGTGTGTGTGTGTCTGTGTGTGTGAGAGAGAATTACACATCTGTAAGTGTATCCATCATTGCCAGAAGGCTGTGTGCTTGTGTGACTTAGGAGTCTGTTCTTCATTGTTCATCGGGGAGTTTGACAGACATTGACTTTGGCTCAGACTTCTTAGTGGAGATCGTTTTCACGTGTGTGTGTGTGTGTGTGTGTGTGTGTGTGTGTGTGTGTGTGTGTGTGTGTGTGTGTGTGTGTGTGTGT